>BJBW01016248.1:0-21310 GCA_004320125.1 Scolopax mira
GACCCACGTTCTCCCTACTCTTCCTCTTGCTGTTTACATGTTGTCCAGAAAGAAAATGCATAGGAAAAATGCAATATAGCTTAAAAAATGAGAATGTGATTATCAGAATTAAACGAATCCTTTTAAAAGGAACAAAGTCAGACATGGGATTTTATCAGCAGAATTGTGACAAAATGGGAGCAAGAGTTAGAGGATTTGTTTTAAGAAAGTTCCCTTGAGTAAAAGATGACTTAAAACCAGCAAGTGAACCATCCTCAGTTACTTGTGGTCCTGGACAATCTATCTCCAATAGGAAAGCAGTGATTCAGGTCTATATGCCTACCAATAATTCACAGACAAAAAGAACCAATCTTAAAATGAACCATTTCTTTTAACAGCCAAATTCTATTTTAGGTCAAATACAAATAAAAAAAAGAAACTAGATACCCTAATGGTTCATATCTCAGTCTGTTTTTCTTCTAGGTGTCTTCCTGTATTCATACAACATGCTACCCACATGTCTGTAAATCTAATATCTGGTACACTAAGAAAGAAGAGATTCAGTACACTGGAGCAGAGTCACAACGCAAATGTCAGTCTGCCTAAATCCTTTTGGAGCAGGCATTCTGCTCAGACATATTCACAACAGGTCATCCTCACAACACCCTTAGACCTGTTCTACTTAGCAAAGAGCCAAACTCTTGTCTACTTTCAACATTTTGGGGGCATATTATTTGAAACATCTCCAGTCTTCCCAATATGGATTCTTTACCTTTCAATTATTCTGGAAATGCATCTATTTCTGTTTGCTCTTGATGCTCTAAAAGATTATATTTTCTGAAATATTTCATACAGTTAACCCTACAACTCCATTCATGAGCTCAGGTATTTACACTCTTCCAACTTGACTTATGTTGTGGCCTTCATGACAATTTAAATATCAAACCAAGTTAAAAGTTAATTACAACTCAAGTTCCAAACATGTCACTGCAACTTTCAGTGTAGAAGAAATTCTAGTCTATGTTTCACAGTACATAGTCTAATCTGTCACATCATAATAGAGAGAAATCCCTGGAGGACACAGCATTGCAGGTTGTGTTAACCAGGAAAAAATGGTATAAAATGTAATTGGCCCAATGTAGACTCCTGACATTCCCTTGGAGGACTGAATTATCTGATGTGACAGAGTCAAAAGCCAAAAATCAAAGGTGAGCCTGTGTTATTTTTGTTTCCTCTCTTTCTTCATTCTTGTCACAGCTGAATGTGGTTCACATTTTATCTGATACACTTACAGTTACACATTTACACCCACATTAGGCTCCTAAAGGAGGTTTCTAAATCACTCAGAAACCTAGTAGTTCCCATTTCAACTAACACCCTAACTTCAGATAACCATTATTTTGAACTTCTGCCAAAAACTGTAAGGTTTAACTATAAGACAGCCAATAAATCTCCTCTTACTTGTTTCCTGAAGTGTATGCCATTTCATTTTAAAGTGTTCCCATTACATGTAAGTGTACAGTCAGGTATTACTTTTTCTGAGGTAACACCAGTCTGGCAAGGTAACACAACTGCTGTTGCTCATCTTATAAGCAAAATAATTCCCTCCCCCTCTTTCAAGATCTATATAGTTTTCATGGAGTCTTTTAAGCAATTTGTTGATGTCAAATGTTTCACCTCTCAGGAAAAGTGCTTATATCCCCCCATCATTTGAAGAAGTGGGGGGTCTTCACATGACATGAGAATTTGATATGATAATGCAAATCTATCTTTTTTCCCTTCAGCCACTCTGTTACAATCTGGGAAATTATCTTGAGTGTCAGAATTAACAAATTTTGCTCAGGGTGTTACTGCAAGCAAGTAACATAAACTCTATTCCAAGTAAGGCAAGGATAGTCTTAATTCTTACAGATAAAGAAACTTTTCTTTCAAAATAGGCATGCTTTGTATGCTTATCTGTATTAAATGGCATTTTATGTTACACATCTGAGAATATCTTCATGACCATCATGGCTTTTAATAGAATCTCATCTATGTAAACACAGTTCAGAGGTCGACCTGAGCAGCAGATACATATTATCCGGCTACCTAGAATGAAAGATGGTGATATTTTTTTGAATTAAAGTTGTTACATGCTGTGGTAGCTCTCAGTCGCTTATCTGGCTCTGAAGATGATTTGTCACACTGGAGTTGTCCCCACTTCCTATAATAGGGTTTTCAGTCAATGTAATTATATTGCCCTCCTAGTTCTTGACCAGGCAAATAACAGCAAGATAGTATAAAATACAAAATCTGTGCGAAGACACTGAGAAATTACCATGTTGCTGTAGAAAATTGGGTTTGCTCTTTTTAAATCTAATTGCTCTGCAATAATCTTGTTTGTATCATAAGGAGCAATCATTTTCATTATATGCAAGATAGGAAATGTGGGCAGAAATGCTCTCTCTGAACCTGATGATGCAATTTGAAACAACGAGAATGAAGTTTGGGACTGGTCCTTCAGAACTCATATCCAGATCAGTGAGATCAGGCTTATTTGGTGAGGACAATGCCTTATCCTGATGCCTGGGACCTCACAGGACTTTCCATGGCTAAGCAGAGCTGTCAGGTTAACATGTCACCTGTCACATCCAGCCAGACTATCTGAAAAGGCACAACATAATCAGCAGAAATGTGAGTGGCAAGGCACTCACATAAGCCTCACCTTTGACTTCTAGCAGCTCCATACCATTCTCTGCAACCCTCCTGAGGGGAGGAGATTACCTCCCACTGAGAGCTGGAGAGCCTGTCCTGCAAGTCCCTTCCTTGGGCACATGTAATAATATAATAAATTGACCTGTGAGCCACCCAGGGACTGATTTACAGTTAATTTGATTGTTATAGAAGGCTGACTTTTAACTGAAATATTCTGAGGAAACGATCTGAATGAAGTGTGCTCTGCCACACGTCATTAGGCAGCGAGTACCTCCAGCCCAGAGAAGCCACAACTGCAGAACTGGGCTCACAGTGGCTTAGGCGATTGCCCCACACGTTTCCAATGTACCTGCTATGGCCTATAGGTTCAAATTGCACGTTTTGTTTTTTCTTTACAAAAGGGGATCCACAGTGTCTTTTCATTTACTGGTGGTTTTGGCTACAACCATATGAATAACCTAAAGAGGGACAGAGAATAGTCTAAAGGACCGCCACATGTATATTCATTTTCTTTAATTGTCAAGACATTATCTGGCACATTATTTTTTTTTTCTGGTGACAATTAGCTCCTAGCAGGCAGACTTTGTGTATTGCTTCGGTAAGAAGCAATTCCAAAATGTAGTAAAGGGACAAGTAACAGAGAGTTTAGCCATGTGAACATGGGTTTTGATCTGGTTTAATTATTATTAAATACTGGATGTTTTTTAAATCATCACCTCTTTAAGTTAAACAAAAACTCTTAGGAGGATGAACTAAGATAGACTCTCACAAATTCATCTGCCAACATAAAAATATAAAAGCCAACTGTTTAAAAAGATATCAAGAGTAGAAGCACTTCTGAGCAACCCAATACTAAGGTGTGGGTGTTTTCCAATCAAATTTATTAATATCTCAGTGTTTCAGGATTCTATTACATGCCATGTCAGATTTAAAGATCAGAAACACTAGTTTCAACAACCAAATGAATTAATGAAGAAAAAAAATTTTTGTTCTCTAGCTTCTTTTATTTGCACTATGCTATCTGAATTGTATGGATGGAAAAACTAGGGAAATGTCATCCCAGAATTATCCAGCAGACGAGTTATCTGAAGTTACTGTATGCCCCCCCTCCCTAGATCTTCACTTTTTATTACTCTCCTCCCTCTAGAAGTTGATAATCTTTCTCTTCTACAATTACTAATGCAACACAAATACTCATCCAACTAATATTGTTAAACCTGAAATGGCTTTTCCCATTCTGTAGGTCCAAGTTTTCCATGTCTGCCTCAGCACTGAGTAAGGGGGAGTTCAACTGTAAGTTTACATGTGTTTTCTAGTTCCATGAGTCAGTCTTACAAATGACAACAGTTCCCTTAACAAACATCTCTTTTGGCCTTAGTTCAACAATGCACCAACCTACCACAAAACGGATGCAGAGATATCACTGCTGAAGATAGACTCAGACTGTCCCAGTTTGAGGTAAAACTGAACAAATTTTGTGTTTCATAATTTTACATTTTACTTAGGCCTCCTCTAACTCTCTGAAATTAATGGCATATTGTGGAGAAAACTGCTCATTCTCAGGATGGCAATACGGTTTTGTATATATTGTATCTATTTCATTATTATCTTCTTTCTTATTTTAATATTTCTTCATTAAAGTAGCTTAGTTCATTCTAAACTTCTGTATCTCCTTATCTCTTCCTCTCCTCTCTTTTGGCGGGAGGAGGAGGGGAAGGGCCATCTGTCAGTCTGGTTGCAGTGATTTTGGCTGAAACCACAACACAGGCAAACTTTAATACCTTTGATAATCCTTGCCAATTCTTGGCAGAGGAACCCAGACATCATAACTGAACCCAGAATTGCTAAAAGCCATAAAAGATTTCAGTCATATTGTCAAGAATTCAGCCCAGACTACAGTCTGCAGTCTTAACCTCAGAAAATCTGTTGTTCAACAGTAAAAGATAAGGGTAACCACTTATTACCCGCTACATTTTTGTAAAGAGAGGTGTTGGAATTGTCAAAAATCTGAGAAACCTTTATCTGTTTCTTCTGCAGGCTAATAGAAAGACTTTGGCTCACATCAGAAAACACCTTTTGGCTCACATTTTTAAAACAACCAACTACATGCACAGTAGCTGTATCAGGTAAGACTGTAACAGCTGGAAGGCAGGATAAACATGAGCAAACTTCCACGAGCCTTTTGACTTATTCTTGCCCTTTTCCTTCTCCAGCCATGCTTCCCAACTAGCTAGCTGACACCCAGCAGAGTGGAAGGATGGGCTAAATGCTGCAATACTGATGGCTTTTTAGCAGCATGGGAGAAAGAATAAGAAAGTCAATACTGATCTTGTAAAGACTCTGACCTAGTTGCAACCTGCGAGTGTATAATTATACTTGCCAATAATATCTGTCTGATTCATACTCTTGAACTGTCCATTTTTTCAGAGATCTCCTAGATAAGTTTTAAAAGGTACTTAAAGTATTTTATGACAAATTACCTTCAAGAACATGATGCAGAACAAGCTCATAATTGATTTTTGTTTCCTCTGTTTCTTTGTGCTCAAACATTTGTGCAGCTAAAAATAGTTTAACTACTACTTAGATCAGGTGGGGAGAGAACTTTAACTACTTTCCATCTCCAATGCTACAGGTTATTTTTCCCATCATTTCCTCCTTACCTTGCATTTGGATGCACTCATGGATACCCATCCTGTCCTGTGATTACCAGCACTCCCCAGCCCTGATTTACTTCGTAGGGAAACATTTCTTCAGATTCTGGAAAGGAAATAGCAGGCAAGGAAGTCAATAAAAGTTTTGACACGGTCCTCTTCAACAAGGAAGGCTTAAAATGAGGCCCAGAGCACAACAGAACTGCTCTGATGTAGGGAACAGAAGAGTCTTGTAGAGGCTCATGGCAAAAATATTAAAGACGGCATGAGTGAAGAATGGGTGGCAATCTATATGTGACTGCCAGAAGAAACATGGCTCCCAGGACACCACTTGCAACAGCAAAATTGAGGGAAGTTCTGATTTTGTCACAACTGCCAGGCCAGTGCTCCTGATGACCCTGTAGACCCTTCAATCCACACACCAGGAGGATAGCTAGAAGGCTGCAGCACGTCACGCATTCCTCTCTTTTCATGTTAGACCAGCAGGAACAGACATCTCAAATATATTTCACACAAGGATAAACAGTCAACGGACAGAAATGTAAGGTAAGATTTATGAAAGGTAAGGTAAACACAAACCCAAGGCAAAAATTTCCTTCATAATAACTGCTGGTTAATATGGGATATAAAAGGAAAGTCCAAAAATTAGCTCAATATTGCCTATCAAGAACATCCACAAAAATCTGATAAGGACCTGACAGCCAGTATTTTTGGCCTCTGTGTCCAGACCACATGGACTCACACATTTTGAAGTTTATGTGTTTATGAGTGCTGGAGAGCAAATACATAAAATCAACTTGCTTAAAGACTTTGTAAATAAATATCCCTTTCTTCTTCTAAAAGATCTTGCATTCAATTTTGTTGCATTAATTTCCCTGCAAGTGGGGAGCTGAGAACAAGAGTGAGTCCTGAGGCTGGTTATTCCTGAACTTTCCCTGAGCTGACCTCCTAAATTTCAGGAAGACTTCCCCATCCTTTCATTTATCTTGCCACTTCAGGAAAAAATCTGAGTGCAAAAGTCTTGGTCTAAATTCTCTTGTGGTAACCTTGTCCATCTCACAGAGAGCGACATGCAGTGCTGAGGCCTACACCTGCTCCTTCTTGGGCAAGTTGTAACAACCTTAGCACAAAACACCCTACAAACACTCAGCTTTGGAACTGCTAGTCTGGAGGGAGTTTTGTCAATGAGAGCAATGATTTTGAGATGAATTGCATACAGACACAACTAAACTGATTCTGAGGATGAATGCTGCAAAGGACAGTCTCATTAAATCTTGCACTGAAATGAATCAAGAGTGTGCACATTTGTTCTAGTGCATGGGCTAAAATTATTCTATCTGTATCATTGTGCATAGTTAAACTATCCTGTCTGCAAATCAACAAGATTATTTATGCTCCAGGGTATTTCCCAGGAGTACTTTTATATTGATCATGGCAGGCTACTGTAAATAGGGTAAAACTCAAATGGGAAATCTACTTCTTGATTCTGTTTTTTCACTCCAGTTGCAACTAAAATGCCTCTGCGAACGACCATATTAACTGAGAGAATAATCTTACTCAAAGTAAATAACATAGTATCATAGAATTGTCTAGCTTGGGAGGGACCTTAAAGATCATCTCTGCAGTTGCCCTTGTCCTTTACATTGCAAGGAAAGGTTGAACAGACTATATTTAGCAGCATAGAAATGTCAGAAATATACAGTGGTGTACAATGAGTCCTTGGTTTCTGCAACTGAAACGTCATCTGTAAACCCCATTGGAGCTTCCTAAAATGCTAGTCCTTTTTTAGTTATAGCATGGTTCTGTTTGTACAGGATTACCATAGTCATGCTTGGAGAGTGACTCTAGGAGAGCATGAATTATCGACCTTGCCCTCTCTGCACTGCAACTATCACCTGAAATTGAAAAGCAACCATCACAAGTGGCCTCAGGGAATGGAGCAGTAATGCAAGGAGTGAGGAAAGCCAACAGCCAGACTGGAAGAGGCTACCTATTTAGGAAAGCTTCAAGGGAAATCTAGATCAAAGGAAAAAAATGGTTTAAAAAAAGGGGGGAAAGTTAGGATAGTTATGTAGTGTTCTAAACTCTCTTCTAACTGCTTCAAAGCAAACAAGCAAACAAAATGGGGTTGTCTGGTTCGCTGGTTTACAGTCGTATTACAGAACTAAAGTCCACATTTTCATACCTGTCAGTCAGTTATGGTCTTCACTTATTCCTGGGTGCACTGCCTAGGGCTTCAATCCACCCCTCACCAGGAAATAAGTGGGGCTATATGCTTCTGCCCCCCTGCCAAGAGCAGGAGCGCGCGAGGGCCATGTGGGAGTGAGCCCTGTATGCACACCAAAACCCAAAGGCCAGCTTAGAGCAGGTGATTGTTCCTCACAGCTATGTGCTGAGAAGAAAATACCAGTTTCTCAGATTAAGTGGATGTAATTTTGGCTTCCTGAGATATAATTCCTTTTGTTGAGAAGTTTTATTAGGGGCCTGTTATTAGGGGCTGTGTCTTTTAGCCCTGCTCAGCAGAAGATAAAATATCTTTCCAGGCTCGTATGTCTACACACTGCATGCACCTGTTGAAGCCAACTTCCCTTGGACAGTTTGGGGATTTGGTGGAGGTTAGTACCACAGGAAGACCCCAGCAATTGCTCATGTAACTTTACTGGCCCATAGTCCCTTCCTTCTAGTCTGCATAAAACTCAAACCCAAACCTGACTGCAGAGTTTGCTTCCTCAGATCAGGCTGCAGAGACACTGCTTTCAGGTTTGTTAGACTCTCCAGTGTTGTCTTCACTGGCTCTTACCATGCAGAAGTCACTGTGCAACTTAACAAGTCCCTCAGGTGTTTCCTCTTATCTTGTTCCTCAGGAGCAGCTCACTGCAGTTCTATTGACATCTGCCTGCACAAAATGCATTGAGCAGCAGAGCTAGCAGAAACCCAGTGCCTGCTGAGTCACACATATCTCTGGATGTAAATTTTTTTTGCCTTTCACACTTCTGTGACAGCCAGAGAATGCCTATCCTTTGTGTCGGTGTCACCAGCTCACAGGGCAGCACAGGAGGAAGGAGACTGGAAGGGAGCTGGTTGCCTTCTCCCCGGTGCTCCCTGCTGAGGGCTGCCATAGACAGCATGCAGCTTCCCTGCCAGGGCAGACTGAGTTACATGGGGTGAATACTTGGAGATGAGCATGGTAATTACCAAGCCACTGCATGTATTCCAAATTCATTTCAACTTAGGGCTGACATAATTAAAAGCTCTTCTATGTCACTGGCCCACTGGAGGAGTACTGCCTTCATGTTAAAGCTCAAAATATACTTGTGACAGCCCAAGGCAAAAAAACCTCAAGCCAAAAGCCTCTGCTCTCTGCTATGTGAGCCTGGAGGAGAGTGGAAGTGTCTCCTTCTGCCTGGAGGCAGAGCTCAAGTAGCTCTACTCCACTGTCTGCCCTCTTCTATATTTACAGCTGGTGGTTTCATTTCATTCATCCTGGTGGAAACTAGCTGCTCCAGGAACCAACAAGCTTTGTTGCATTTGCCTTCACAGCAGTCTGGGCAGGCAGGGATAGGTAATAATCCAAGGTCTGCAACAAATCTAGTGTTGGCCTCCCCCATAACAGGAGATGCTTTCATGGCCAGTTAGAAGGGACCATGTTGGCTCCTTTGTTTGATTTCCCACTCTTCCGACATTTTGGCTGGTGTTTCTTAGTGCCTCATTCCCTGGAATACAGCGGGAATACATTTATGGGCACCACAATCACTCACTTCGTGATCATGCTACCTCATGGCATCCCTTATCAATCAGCTTGCAAATTAGTGCCCCTGAGAGTAGCACCCACAGGCAGGTTAGCATAGAGCCCACTCAGGCAGGACTCCACACTTACATGTCCTTCCCAGGTTTCTGACATAAAACTATGCTCCACCTGACAACGTTATGAGAAGTGGAAGCTACAAGTGGATTAATTTACCTATCTTGTGACACCAAAGGAACAGAGTTTGTACAGGACTTGACTCAAATATGCAGGGAGATGTACCTACTCCATCCCATCCTGAGTAATGTGCTCTAGGCAATCCTGTTCCAGCAGAGGAGTTGTACTATGTGATCTCTAGAGGACCCTTCCAACTCTGACAATTCCATGATTCTGTAATTCTACATCCTCAGTCTATTTCTAGTTTTTAAAATTCTCTGTCTGGAAGATGCACAGCTCTTTTGCAGAAAGCCACAGCAGAATAACATGTACATTTTGCCAGCTCACAAGCAGTAAAATCAAATTAACAACCAAGAAGGAACATTAACTTTTTGAAAATAAGACTTTTGCTGGCAGCCACAACAATCACCAGTTCAAATCCCCAGCTTTTAGCAGGTAAAATTCCTGACTGAAGAGACTGATCTGTGTAAACAAGATTACTTTCTTTTTTCTTTTAAAATGGTATTAAAGTAATTTCTCACTTTTTCCTTAAAAATAGTAAAATGTTATTGCTTGTCAATCTTATTTAAGATTTTTTCATTGTCTCTTTGCCTACCACATATCTCTGTCATTCTTTCCTTTTAGATCTCAATTATCTCAACTGTTATGTCATTAACAATATTACTTATGCACCAATAGCTGTACGGATAAGTTAAGCCTAGCTTTCTCCTACTTGCAGCCTGAATTATCACATTAAAAGATAGATAAATAAAGGCTTATCAAGGGCTCCTCTCTTCCTGACCGTTCTTATTGTTTTCATTAGTTTATGAGCATAGACATTTATAAACAACACATTATAGGAGCTTGTGAGACCTAATGCGAAGCTAGATGTATTTCCACATTGGTAAAGAAAACAGTTCAAGACAGGGAGAAGCTTGGTTATAGACTGTATTAAAGAAAATGGTGACTAAAGAACATGGTGAGCCTATCCCCACGGAAGCAGGCAGTCTGGATCTTGTGTGTGGCACAGACGAGCTTTTCAGAGTCACTGCCCTGTACTGGAAACAGCCATTATGGTCTGTTTATGCAATATAGGTCTGCTTGAGGGCTGTTTGTGAACCACTGGCATGCACCCAGTGCTTGAAGTGTTTTGTCATGTCATTGCTCTTTGGGTACTTAGGAAGACTTCTTGACATTTCGTTTGCATACATGGGGCATATGACACACCTCTACTTCTACTTGGGTAGCAAAACAAGCACAGGTCCCCAGAACAAAAATGTGCCTTCACAAATGGTCTTTCCACTACAGCAGTGCAGACAGCTGTGCTGTGTGGTAGCACAACAAATCTCCTCCTTTGCTTTTCTTCCTCTGTTTTTTTATTAGCTGCTATTATTTGCATTATAGGAGACTGCAAAATTCCAGCCTAGATGCAGGTGGTATTTTGCAGGACAGTATACAGATGCCTAACAGGAGACAGTCTCTACCCTCAGAAACTCAAACTGAAAATGTACAGTAGTTACCAATAAGAAGAAATATTGATATGCATGCCTGTGAAAACTTTGACCTTAAAAATTATTAGAAAGAAATTTACAATCTAAGTAAGAAAAAAGGCAGAGGGGACTTACTTTCAGAATAAATGTCCTGTTGCCAGCTAGGACAGCTTGCCAGAAGTCACTCCATACAGGTCTTGAATACAAAATGCTGCAACCCAGTGCTGACCTTCATTTAAAGTCATTTGTGCTCACAGGTGTCAAAGCAGGCCAATTCCTGTTTCCAAAATGTAGTCCTCTGGATTGCAGAAAATGAGTGCACAAAAAATTATTTTGCATTCCTCATGCAAAATTATACTTCTGTCCTGGGTCTCACCACACTATATGTCAGTGATGTGCAAGACATCTGTTGCTGGGCTTGCTGCCCAGTCAACAGGACTCAGTGAGAAACCAAAGTTATGAATGATGCAGTTATGGAGCTATAACAATTTTAGGTTTTGGATCTTGCATCATTCTGTTTCTTTAGGACCAGTGGTAACAGCAGTTTTTTGAGGTAACCTACTGCTTTGGAAAAGTGCCCATCCTGTACTGCATGGCAGGAATATTGATTTTGCTCCTTTTCATTTCCTTCTTCTTTTTCCCTTCCACTTCCCCATCTAAAACACAAAACAATTTAGAAGTAATAAACTGTGTGTGCGCTATATACATTAAGTGTACAGTGTCTTTGCATAGCCCTAAGATGAAATTGGTCATTTTTTAAGTGAAATCTTGGGCAATACCCCCTTACAATGTGGACAGGTATCTTTCCATCATCTTGAGTGGGCTTTGCAACAAAACAGAAATGATTACTGAACATGTACTACTAGGATGCATGAAAGGCAAATGGCAAATGTCCCAAGTATTTCCCAAAGTGTCCTTTGGATTCCTGCTGAAGAGGTGTTTCAGGGACAAGTTTCACAAATGGAAGAGAATCCACTGAAATCCACAAGGATCCAGCACTTTGCTGAACATGTTGACATGAATTGCCTGTAGAATATGATTTCTTTTTTCATGCCTCCCTCCATTTTAATAGCCTTTCCTCAAGATTTACAGTCATATAAAGAAGTTCAAGTCTTCCAGTGACCTCATCCTTCCTATCCCTCTCCAACTGCTCACTTTAGTGCCAGTGTAATTATCTTCCCAAAATATAAATAGACAAACGCTACAGAAAGGCATGCAGAGAAGCCATTTTGAAGTACTGTCTGAACCTGTTAGTGTTCTGCAAAACACTTCTATAATGAAAGACATTCAATAATGTTGCAATTCAGAGAAGAGGTCAATCAAGCTGCATAAAGCCTCTCCTTTCCTTCTTACTGTGCTCATATGTTTTTTCAGACAGAACAGCCTGGCCTCTATTATGGGACTTTGGGACTTGGATTTGTTTGTTTTTTTGTTTTTCTATAAATGAGTCCATTAACAAAGATGTGAAAAGGATTTACTGGGTTGTGGGTTGGGTTTCATAGGCAACCTGCAGGACTGACCATGAAGGAGATTTACCACTAAGTTTAGAGGGAAGAAAGTCAACCCAAAGGTGGACAAAATGGCCTTAAGATGGATGCACAATCATCTCCTCTAGTTTGCAAAACCTTCTCCCTCCTGTCAGTTCAGAGAGCTCAAGAAAACGTATTTATCAAAGGGAGGTCCCAAAAAGAAAGGGTATGTAGAAAGTGAAGTAAAAAAAAGAGCTTACTGCTTTAAAACACATTTTAGTTCAGAGGTGCAGGATGCTTTTCAGATGTGCTTGAATAGTAACTAATTTACAGCCAACACTCAAACCAACATCTGCCATCGGGGATGTTTAATTCTGCAGGGAATCTGAGGAACAAGAAAAGCCTTGTTTTTCTTTTGAATCTTCATGCTACAACATCTGTAACCTTTGTGTCTGCCTTATTTTCCTAGGTAGATAATAACACTGTAGAAACAGTACCAACATTAGCCTTACAAAATATCAAACATGAAGGTGTTGTTGACACCATGTTATTGTGACATATTTTTATGATGACTCGAGAAATGCAATGCTTCCCTCTGAGAACTGAATTATCAGTGGTATTGGTCCATTGCAAAATTGCTCTGTCCTTTTCCTTCGTAAGAGCAGTGGAAAGAAGAGCAACAAGAAAAATGCATTTCATTTTGCTGTGCAAGTGAGTTTCTAAAGTGATTCTTTTATCCAGAAATTAAAAACATTTAAAAAGAGAAAATGCTTATCTTGCAGTCTCAGAACAAGCAAATTTATCAAAAGAACACTTTTATAGAAGATGTTACCCTTACTCTGACCTCAGGCATGTTTAGACCAATATCCTGTTTAATACTGTAGACTTCAGATGAACGTTAATAAACAAACTTCTAACATACACTGTGATAAAATAATTTTCCATTAAAGGAAATTTTTTAACCCGATCTGGTTAAATTTCACTCTCTTCCTACACTTCAGGAATTTCTAAAGAGTAGCTGCCAAGTGTCTGTCCATGTAACAAACAAAAAAAAGTCTAACCTTTCTGAGAACTCTATATTTATGAATTAACAAGTTTTGATTTATCAGTTATCATTCCAAAAGCAACTGTATCCTTCTCTTCACTTTAGATATATTGAGTCCAACTTCATGGAATGTTCCATATGTCCAGATTCCCTTTGAGGGAAGAAGGAGAAAAATAAACAGTGAGAATGTTTGCACCTTTTCCTGTGTTATTTCTATTAAGTCTTCTCTGTCTTCTCTTTCAGCTACACAGCTGCAGTCTTTTACAGTATCCCTTTCTTACATTCCTTGAGAAGGAGAGCTTAAGTTGACTCAACTTATTCCCTGCCTCCCATAAACCAACCAGGAGGTTGGAGATCAAGGAGAGCAGCACCACCCCCCTTTTTAACACATTGCAGCATCCCTGCTGGGGATGCTGATCTCCAAAAACATAGGATAAAAAGGATTTCTGCAGCACTTTAAGCTATGCTGCCCCAGAGGTGCAGGTAATGAGTAATCTCATGGGGTCTTTTATACTTCAAAGCTTCTGAAGTTGCTAGTGAGACAAAGTGCTATGGCTTCACCCCTTGGTGAATTTCAGAATAACTCATAAAAAACCATGACAATAAAATGTTATAACACTGAGCCACCTAATTAAACATGAATCTTGTGCATGTTGTTAAAAAACATCCTGATTTCAATGCTAGATCTGCCATTGGTCATAAGCAGCTGGGATCACATTGTTCCCAGGAGTGTGAAATTCAAAAAATAAATCACTACACTAATTGGACAACATGTGAATCAGCAATTTTTCATCTTTTGAGGTGTGGTTTCAAACAAAAGTGATTTAGCTGTGATATACATATGCTCTGTGATGCTCTGTTTAACACTATTAGTTATGAATACTAGTGTACTAGAATTCTTTAAGATTGTCTAAAATACACACTTTTACCTCTTAGGGGGATGTACTGGCTTAACGCATTCGAGGTTATGGTTTCCAGGTTACAGACATTGGTTTCCACTAATCTTCAATAAACCATAAGTTTTGATCTTGAAGAGTGTGCTCTTTTCTTATTATCTACACCTAATCCACAAATGAGTCTGTTAGAGATCTGACAGCAAATTTCAGCTCTTTCCTCAGCAGAGGTTAAAAGGATCCCAGGTGCTTTGCTGCATTTCTGTGAAGCTTCATAATACACTTCCTGATGATATGTTGCAAGTGAGTTAATGTTACTCGGATGGAAAGCACAAGAGAGAGAGAAGTCAGCTAAGTTTTTATAATCATTTTCTGCTTGTTTTTCTAAAAGGCAGCAAATAAGGTGCTGGACATAACATGGGAATATAAATAGTGGGGTTCTACAGCATCAATAAAACACTGTTCATCACAGCTGATGCACTGACAATGTCTTAAAACTTGGCAAAATTGGAGAGTGTAGTAAGTGCATCAGGAGTGTACTTTGCTACTGTCTCATTGGTATCAGACAATGTTCCATGAAAACTGATATAGAAAGCAGCTTCCTTCTGTTATTTTGGACCCACTGTGAGGAATTACTCATTAATCATGAGAGATGCCACAGAACAGAGGTATTTCTTTAATTTCTCATCTCTTTCATAAGAGCAAGCATTTGATGAAAGTCTGTTGCCTTCAAATGATGTTATATCATTTTGCACCAGTGGAGGATTTATCCCACCCATTTTATACTGTTGTTTGGGTTTTTTTTTAAAAAGGGTTATTCAGTATCTTCTGTTACCTGTTACATGTTCTAACCCCCTTCAGTTATTTTAGCACATCTGCAGTCTTCAATTCAGGCAAGGCAAGAGTTTCTGTTTCACTAAGCTTGGACTGTCTGATGGTGACAGGCCCAGCACTGTGTTGCCCCACAGACAGCGCAAAGAGAAAGTTAGTTCTTTCAGGGATGAAGACCGTCTTTACACTGTGCTTTGTGGAGTTTTGTTCTTCCCTATATATCTGGTCTCGATTTGCAAGATGCTGCAGGAAGATAAAGAGCTGCATGCAGTTATTCCACAGTGTGAAGTAGGGACAAACATTTCTTATCAATGTGTAGAGCAAATCAGGGAGGAAGAGCCCATGTCTTTTGGCCACAGGTAGGTCTTAAATTACATTTGAAAGCTTTGCCTTACAAAGCCACTGCAACCTAACTAACCTATCTGAAATAACAGGTGACAGGTAATAAGTTGTGACTGATATTTGCAAGAAGTGAACTGGCACTGCATTAGGAGGTTGAAGCATTTCTAAAAGTGGCACTAGCTTCCCTATGAACTCATCTTCTGTTTGAGTTGGCCTAACAATCTTGTGCTGTCTTTGTCTTGATTGCCTTGGCTGCAGGAGAGGGTTGTTCTGCAAACACAACTGTGTATGTGGTTTGATTTTTTTGTTATACACATGAGGTTGACAGGTTGTGTATACCTTTTTATGGAAGGCAAATAGAGGTCTTCCTGCAGATACTGTGCAAGCTGAGAACATACACACTCCATGTATTTGACAGAAGCAATGGCAGGCTGAGGTCCAGGCTCCAAGGCTTGCTCTAATCCAGTAGAAATATATGAGGAGAATCCACCTCAAAAGTCAGGAATAACTAATGGGATGCTAGCACCAGGCCTGGGAACTAATAGGACTCATCCCAACTAAGCACAAAAAACCCTCCTGCACTTCAGCAGAACTGAAGCTCCTGTTGTTGAGGAACACTTCTCTGACTAGTGCAATACCAAAAATAATATACCCATTTCAAAACCACCACCAATTTGACAGAACCTCACTGTCCTGCAACTACCTGTCAACTCTTCTGTCCAAATGAAGCTCAATTTCTTCCTTTTTCCTACCCCTTATAAAATGTTCTACCTTTTTTTCCCATTTTATGTCAGAATACCTTCTCCATCAGCCAGCCAGTTTATAGACACAGAATTAAGAATACTCATAGCCTCCACAACATAAAGAGAAGATCAGTATTTTGCAAAGCATAGAATTGAGCTCAAAAAATATTTTTTCTCTGTAATGTACCATAATATTCAGCCTTTAAACCCCTTTGAGAGTATGAAAGCTGGGAAATAGTATACCTAGAATTGTCCAGAGCCAAAACCTATAGCAAGTCACTACAATGTGAAAACAATGTGCAGAAGACCTCTCCTTGACTGACACAACACAGATCTCATCAAGTTCCTTATTGTGGCCGTACAGTGCTTCCAACTGGCTTGAATGAGCTGTATGCACAATGCCTACTGCTGATTTCTTTCAATAGTCTTTTTTTCTTTTGGGCATGGGCAATGAAGTCAATGAATCTGCAGTTTTATATATCCTGAGTGTTTTATAAAGTCATAACATAGTGTCACAATTACAGTAACCAAAAAAAAAATGGTGTGCATGCATGTCTTATATTGCCTAAAACAGCTTGCAGAAGGATCAGTTGTCTCCATTTTCTTTCACTACCTCCTCCTCCATCTCTTCTTGAAGTCAGTGAGCTTCTTCTGACCCTTCTCACCCCTCCGCTATGAATAAATGGAAAACCTCTTCGAAAGCTTGGTACTGACAGATTCTGTTTTCTCAAACACTAATGTGCTTGTAACCTGCTGGGCAATGTTTTGTAGAAATAATGATGAAATATTCATGGAAGCATGATGGCAACAAATAAATGGAGCAAAGAGAGACTACAAAGCAAGACAAGAGGTCATTTGTCATATTATTCCAAGCTAAAAAATGAAACAACAGTGTAGTCTTCCAAAGCCTGGTGCGTGAAGCATGAGCCTTCAGTTAGGCCTATTGGTATCTAATTCCTTCCTATTGCCATAGCAAATCAATCTGCTAGCTTCTGTTTGCTCCCTAGTATGACAGCTACCACTGTAAAAACCTCCTAAGTACACCAAAATGGATAGACCTTGCACGATAGATTTCTCTGTCTAGATAAGGCTGAATAATAACATCTGTAGCAAGACTGACTGATCAAAAGCAAAACTAGTATGAATGAGAAAATATCGGTGTGGAAATGACTCAGAAATCAGGATAACAGTTGTGGCGCCTTTGGTAAAGTCTGAAAGGAGTGGAGGGGCTAATTTCAGAAAGACATTTAGAATTTTATCCACCCATACTTCTCTCAGTCTTAGGCAAGTAAAAAAATTGACAACATGGTATTTTTTTCTGGAAATGCTAAAACTTCACAGTTGCCAGAGAACAAAGTGGGACTCCAATTTTTGAGTAGTCATTTCCACCCACAAGAAGTAGATTCAAACCCCTATGCAATCAGGACAGTAACACTTTTACAATGGCTTTGCAGAGGTGTAAATGAGTCTAAGCAAAGACCATGGCACCTGACGTGCAGACAGCAGTTAGCTGCAAGGATGTGAGAGCAGGTTGCCCTTGTCTTCACTGGTGCAAAGTCACAGCAGTTTGATCACCAATTTGATTCATCCTGTTTATTGCCTAAAATGATAAAATGTTTCAGTAAAGCAAAGACTGTGAAAATTCCATCTACTGCTAAATCAGAGCTGTGCTTATGTGAAACCTTCAACTGCTCTTTAAAAAACAATGGTTCTCTGTTTCACAGAATCACAGAGCCATTTCCCAGGGCAGTGTCAGGAGCCCCAGCAGACCACTCATTTACCACTTGTACAGAGCAGGAGCTCAGCTCTGGACATGCAGCCTCCAAGGATGGAGACCCCAGGGCCCTCAGGTCAGCTCCTCCAGGGCTTGGCTATTTTCCTTCAAAAGCCAAAGGAGTTTCTTACATGCAGCCAGGCACTGCTATAAAGAGTCTCGTCTCATTGATCCCCTCCCCATAAGTATCAAGATACTGTTGGGTGCCTGAAGCTCTCTCTGCCCCCAGCTGAATCAACCCCAGCCCCATAGCCTTGGTGTTACTTGCAAACCTGACAGAGTGCCTTTCTTACCTCCCCAGCTCATTGCTCAAGAAAATAACCAGGACAGGCCCCAGAGCAGATCCTGCAGGACTCCACGGGGCATCAGCTGCCAGGCAGATAAGGCCCAGTGACCACCACTTCTGAGCTTGACTACCCAACCAGGTATTTACCCACCTGGTGGAACATCCACCCGGACTTTAATGTCTAGTGTGGATTCAAGGACATTGCAGGACACTGTTGGAAGCCTTGCCAAAGCCAATGTAAATTATATCCTCTGTTCTCTGCTTGTCCACAAATCCTGATTCACCCCTGAGAGAAGGTTGTAGAAAGGTGAAGGTTGGTCTCTTCTCCCAAGTCACAGGATATAGGACAAGAGGAAATGGTCTCAAGTTGCACTAGGGGAGGTTCACAGTGGATATTAGGAATTTTTTTTACACTAAAAGGGTTATTAAGCAATGCAATCTGCTGCCCAGGGAAGTGGTTGAGGCACCATTCCTGGAAGTATTCAAAAGATGTGTTGATATGGAGCTTAGTGGCATGGTTTAGTGATGGTTTTTAGCAGACTTAAGTTGATAGTGGACTAGATGACCTTAAAGGTCCCTTCCAACCTAGACAATTATATTATTCTATGATTCTATGCTGACTATCCAATTCATCTTCTTCTCCCTCATGTACCCAGGTATGTGCCATGATTGTCTCACGGAACAATTCAGGGAATTCACTTCTCAGGAAGTGAATGTGACTGGCCTGAAGTCCCCAGATCATCTTTCCTCTCCTTTTTGAAGACAGGTGTGATTTACCTTTCTCCAGGTGTTGGGAATCTCCTGCCATCTTCCACAGACTTTAAAAGATGCTTGAGGAACATCTTACATCAGCATTGGTCAGCTCTCTCAGCAGCCTGTGTAGTACCATGGCTTTGCATGGCTTGAATTTGTACAAGTTATCCCTGAACCAACCTTCATCCACTTGATGGTTGTTCTCCTCCTCATTGAATCCTGTCTCTGGATGCCCCACCAGTGAAAACTGAGGCAAAGACAGGATTGAGCACCTCAGTCTTACCTGTGCCTCTTTTCATGTAACCTGTCTGCTTTATTCAGCCCACATTTTCCTTGTTTAGCCTTTCACTGTTGATACAGCAGCACGATTTACAAGATTGGATTTTGATATTCATTTTGACCAAGATGGAACTGAAATGACTGATATAAAAATAAAGAATGACAAATTCATTGGTATTATCTAGCAATGACAAGTTTTAGATTACACTAAAGGTCCATCATGCACTTACATCACACAACAATTACTATAGAAGTGTCCCTTCAAACAGTTATTTAATGAACAAAAAATCCTTTTTCCAATAAAGAAATTATTTCTGCAGATTTAAGGGTTATTTAATCAGAATCAGCTTTCCCATTTCCATTCTTTTTCCTTTTTTCCATTCCATCCAGCAGTTTTATCATATCATAGCTTTCTTTCAATTGAGATCCCTGGAGATACTTTACCAGGAGGTTGCCATACTTAGACTTGATGTTCCTGGGAAAGCACATCAATGTAACATTTCTGAAAGGCCAAGTTGTTTTCTGTTGTCCCTTAGGAGACAATATCACTTCGTCCTATCACTGTTTAAATGTACCAAGAGCTTTTTGGCGCTGTGCCTGAACAGAGCTGTCAAGATTGTAAATTCAAGTTATAACCCAAGGACCATTCACAATTTTATCTTATCCTGAGCTGCCTAACATAAAAAGAAATATTGAGAACACAACCGGCCTTCCGCATCCCTGAAATGTGCAGCTGCAGAAGCCTATAATTTAAAGCAGTCAAAAGTACAACAGTTGTTTTAGGGAAGGTTATAAATGAAACCATGTCCAGAGGAGGGCTGCAGAGATGATCAGAGGGATGGAGCACCTCTCCTATGAGGAGAGGCTGAGACAGTTGGGGTTGTTCAGCCTGGGGGAGAGAAGGCTCCGGGGACGCCTTATAGCAGCCTTTCAGTACCTGGAGGGGGTGTACAAGAATGCTGGAGGGGACTTTTTACAAGGGCATGTAGTGGTAGGATGAGGTGTAATGGTTTTAAACTGGAAGAGGGGAGATTTAGATTATATGTTAGGAAAAGAATCTTTACTCTGAAGGGTGAGGCACTTGCTCAGGTTGCCCAGAGAAGTTGTGGATGTCCGATCTCTGGAACTGTTCAAGACCAGGCTGGATGGGGCTTTGAGTAACCTGGTTTGGTGGGAAGTGTCCCTGCAGGGGGGTTGGATAGTCCTTAAGGTTCCTTCCAACGCAATCCTTTTTATGATTCTACGATATTCTATAATATTGGTCATCTTAGTATGTACTATATGTCTCTTTGAAAGGGCTGCAGAAAGGTTTTTCAGCATCTACTGAAGTGCTCATGTGCTGATGGGTTGAAGAAACATGAAAGGTCTGGACCATGCAGTGAAGGCTACTGTGGTGGCATCATACTGCTGGGCCAGCAGAACTGACATGAGAGTACGGTATTTTCTAAGCTGAGGGTGACCAAAGGTGGCTGCCAAACTGCAGAGATAGGAAGCAAGGCTCCTTGGCAAAGGTACCAGCACCATGTTGTGAGAAGCTCCATTTCCCACAGCAGTTGCGGGGTGCAGGATGGATGTGCTGACTTTGAGGAGGATGTTATCATTAACACAGATGACATGGGGTAGTAGAAATAGTGGTAGAGCATAATTGTCAACACTCTGGGGGCAAAATGTCACCGTTTCCAAAACCATGTTGATTTCTGTGGATCAGTCACTGGGTGTATCACTGTGGCTTGATGTCTCCTGCACTGCATTTGCAAAGCTGCGTGCTGGAATCTTCCATGCACAGGGGACAAATACATGAGTGGACCCACATTCTTTGATTCACGTGTCTGGAAAACACTGTGATAAAATAAGCAAACCCTTATTTGGATGAGAGGAGATATAAAGAATATAAAGATACAAAGAACCAGGAAAAATGTATATGTGTGCTAAAATCAATGCTGAATTTTTTGATTTTAATAGATGATCAGTTGCTAATGATCAAGTTGTGCTCAAAGGCTGGCTGTCCCTTGACATGTCTGAAGTTGAAGAAATCTGGTCCACTTTTTAATTTTATTCATTATTTTTAAAAATCCAGTTATGTTACTGTTTTAGTACAAAATCATAGCTTTTATTTGTTCTTTTTTAAACTTCATTTTTCTGTGTATGGGAGCACTCAGCCAAACCAGTTTCGGAGCACA
>BJBW01016254.1:0-14519 GCA_004320125.1 Scolopax mira
CGTGGCCAGCAGGTCAAGGGAGGTCATCCTGCCCCTCTACTCTGCCCTGGTGAGGCCCCATCTGGAGTACTGTGTCCAGTTCTGGGCTCCCCAGTTCAAGAAGGACAGGGAACTGCTGGAGAGGGTACAGCAAAGGGCCACAAAGATGATTAAGGGCCTGGAGCATCTCTCCTATGAGGAAAGGCTGAGGGACTTGGGTCTTTTTAATCTTGAGAAGAGAAGACTGAGGGGGAATCTGATCAATGCTTATAAATAGTTAAAGGGAGGGTGTTGAGAGGGTGTCAGGAGGACGGGGCTGGTCTTTTCTCAGTGGTGCCCAGGGACAGGACAAGAGGAAATGGGTACAAACTTGAGGATAAGAAGTTTCACCTAAACACGAGGAGGAACTTCTTTCCTGTGAGGGTGGCAGAGCCCTGGAAGATGCTGCCCAGAGAGGTGGTGGAGTCTCCTTCTCTGGAGACATTCAAAACCCACCTGGACAAGTTTCTGTGCAACCTGCTCTAGATAGACCTGTTCTGGTGGCGGGGTTGGGCTAGATGATCTCCAGAGGTCCCTTCCAACCACATGTGATTCTATGATTCTATGAATAAAAGTAGCATTCACCTGTGTTTGCACTGCTCATCTTCACATTTTTAAGCAGTATAAATAAACACCTGGTTAAAGAAGAAAACTGCAGAGGATGGTGTAGCAACTTTGAAGCATCATGGTACACCATTTCCTTCACTTTAAGAACTGAGTGGGGGAGAAGCAGAGCAGGCTGTGAATGAGGCACCACCAGATGGAGGGATACCATGACGGTAGCGAGGAAGGTGACGTTTGGAACTGGGCAGAGTGTGATGATTTAGAATTTAAAAGAAGATGTAGAAGAGCAAAATTAAGGATTTTGTTGAAAACCAAAAAAAAATAATGAAAGAGTAACCTATAAGAAAAAATTGATTTACTGAGTGTGAGTGAGATTACAGACTTTGAAGAGAGAGTCAGAGAAAGAAACAGAGTCAAAAAAAGGGAATGGGAGATAAGAATAGAGAGAGACAGGAGCAAAGGTAGAAAAATAGAAATAATAAAAAAATGAAATTAAATGGACAAACCAAAATAAAATATAAAAATGTGCTGGTAACAGTCCTGTTTTCCTTGACACTTCCTTGACACGGTCCTTCACCCAGGATGCTAATTTATGTCACCATGGGAAAGTTAGCCTCTGGAAGAGACAGAGCTTTCCTGGGGTCTATTAAGGAGGGTGGGATGACACCCCACGGTTACTAAGAGCCATCAGAAAGGTGGATCCACCAGCTCCAGAATGACATTGTCACCCTGTGCTTGTCCTTCAGCTCTAGGCCCTTAATAACTTTAACTACGTGTTTAATACATTTAGAAACAAAAATAGCATAGAAAGATCTCCTAGAGAACAGTGCCAAGGGTTGGGTGCCTCTGCTGCATCCATGATGGGACAGCAAAATTACTAGCTTGGGACACAGTGGTTCTCCAGAGGTTCTGTCATTTTGGCAAGGTACGTCATACAGATGCCTGAATCCTCAAGCCAGAATTTATCTGCCTGGAAATCATTCTTAGTTTATAATTATTCAGAGCTCTGGACAAGTGCTGTGGATATTAATTTGAATGTCGTCATTGACAGTCCCTCTACTGGCTTTATAAAATCATTTCTTTTTCAGAAGGATCACATATTTTTCACAATAATCAGCCAGGCTAGAGACAAAACCTGGCTCCTTCACTCCTTAAAGTGGGGTTTGGACCATACAGAGGGTCAATTATCCCAGGGTGAGGATAGAGGTGGAGGTGACAACACCCAAGACAAGCCCAGGAACTTCAGGTACACCTTTGTAAACTTTGTCTCTGTAGACTTCAGGCTACCAAACAGCTGGATTTCCTGAACAGGTTCTCTTTTCTTTCTTTTTTTTTCTTTTTTTTCTTTTTTTTTTTTTTTTTAGCCCAGAAGCATTGTTTGGGCAGCTGTTGAAAAATTTATACATTTGTTAGGATCTCAAGCTGTTTGGGAGCCGTGGCAGGTCAGATGCTCTGCCCAGGCTGCTCGAGAAGCAGGTTGTACCACAGCCTGGTGGTAACCACAAGCCGGCATGAACCCTTATAGTCAGGCCAACACTTCCCAGAGAGCGTCATATTTATTGCGCACACGTGACGGAGTCGCCGCAGGCCCTGCAGGGTGAAGGCTTAGAGCTTCTGGGGATCATCTGAGGGACCTACTGCCCATGTGCTGCCCAGTCACCGGGGAACACGGGCGGTGAAGGGATTCTGAGAGTCAGATTTACTGTGGAAAGGCAGCAGCAATGAAACACCGCATGTGCGGCGCGACGTGCCGCTTCCTGAAGCGCTGGTTGGAGTGCACATACGCTGCCCAGATTTCCCCCAGCCCGAAATGTGGGAGCTCCAAAAGCTGGAGGCTTGAGAAAGGCAGGGGGGGTGGTGATATTTTTAAGGTGTGTGGAAGAAACGTGCCGCTCGGCACCGTGGTTCTGCCGACCTCACGGCAAGGTGGCTAATACATGATGAGAAAAAGATGCCCAGGTCCCACTGTCGCACCTCCAGGTGATGCAGAGCTCATGGAATTACCCCATCTATGCTCTCTTTCCCCACTCAAATAGGAATATATAAATCATAGAATCATGGAATGGTTTGGGTTGGAAGGGACCTTAAAGCCCACTCAGTCCCACCCCCTGCCCTGGGCAGGGACACCTCCCACCAGCCCAGGTTGCTCAAATCCATGGTAACAAGGATGCCCAATAAAGATGCCATCAACATAAATAAAGATGACGAGTCATCCAGACTTTATGTGGCGTAGGCGCTATGTAAATAATTTTTGTTCCAAGAACAGCAACAACCAACCCCTGAAAAGCCGAGAACACCTTTATGGTAATCCTCAGTCCCTCGTAAGGTAGGGCATTTGGTAACAATTAGAGACGAAGGCTCAGAATGCTTATTCATACCTCCCTGAACTTCAGACAAAAAAGAGAGAGCCTGGTCTGAGCCACCTCAGGGTACTGGCTCTGCAAAAGCAAAACAAACTTCACAGAGTTTTTTAAAACACAAACCATCCTGACTTCTGGTCCCTTTTGGTTTCAATGCATTTCACTATTTTAATTTTATTCTTTTTGCCCTCACACAAGAAAAAATGTGGACAGACTAGAAGTTAGGTTGATTTTTGTGAGGTTGAGCCGAGGTCAGCGAAAAATTGATAGCAACTTTTGAGATGAAAAAAAAAAATCATCAAAGCCGAAGGAAGCTTCTCAAAGTGGGATTTAATAGCAGCTATCATATTGCCTTCAATGGCTTGACCATTTCTTCTGCAGCTGTTTTATTTTAAAATATTTCACCCCCATCCCACATGTATAGGCCCGTACACTGACCTAAGTACACACATCCAAGTACTTTGGTCACTCATGATAACTATAAACCCTTCAGTGAACTACCAGAATGGTAGTTCAAATGGAAACGGTGAAATTCAATATAGCGTTTAACTAAGTCACTGTCTAAGGTTAAGCCCAAGGAACAGCCAGTAACGCTGGGAGGAAAGGCAAATATATTCATTGGTAGGTGGACACCAGATACATGTGGCTTTCCTGAAAGCTGTTGAATAACTGCAGTGGTATTTCAACGTGAGTGAAGCAAATGAGTCTGTTCAAATATATACTTTAATTCATATATACTTTGACACAAGCAGACAATAATGGGTTCATGAATTTGCTTATTATGGTACGTTTCCATTGCTCTGTTTTTTTCATTTTTAAATTGAGCTTCGTGCAAAGACGGTCAAGAAGCGTTCCTTCATCTCAGTGGAGATTGAGATTAACTAAAATTAAAAGGAGGTTGAGATTAAAAAAAAAAATTACAAATCCACCTTTGATTAGGTAAAGAAGTATTACTATTTACTCATTTTCCCCTTCATTGATTTGCAAAACATACCAATAATTTTGATGTGGTCTGTACATGGAAATAGTATGACATGCTGCCAATCATAAAGCTGAGAAGAACAACCGAGAAGTAACTTCACTACAGATCAACGGATCCAAAAAATTTTATCTTCTCTGAGATTTTTGCTTCATGAGGTACCTTCTTTTGTAACATTTACCAACAGCAACAACAAAAAATTGAATTGCTGACTGGTCTTCTCTCACCCCTTGATTACTCTCCACTCGAAAACCCAAACAACACATTTATTGCTTAAAAATGAGAACTTCAGTGTCCTACCATGGTGTGAAAGGTAAATGAACTGTAGAGAGATGTGTCACAGTAAGCCAACAGATGGACTGACAAACAGACAGATACTTGCAAAGCTAATTTTTTCCAGAGCTTTCTGGCCTCTTCCTGCACGTACAAGTGAGCTGCTGGCACGAGATGGGAAATCTGTGGAACAGCTGACCTGCCTCACAGCTTCCCACGTAAGAGAACCATCCACACACTTGATTTCAAATTGCCTGAAACAACTTGAAATTTGTTCATGGTCGCTGTAAATCTGAGGTGTCACTGGTTGCTGTGATCTGCAGTCATCTGCAATCACTGAATAATCCAGGCTGAAGAAACTTCTGAAGGTTTCCAGCCCAAACTCTGTCTTGAAGCAGGGTGAGCTATGGGGCTACAACAGGTTGCTCAGGGTTTTTGTCCAGTTGGGTCATGAAATATCTTGAGGACAGAGACTGCACAACATGTCCCAGTGCTTAACCATCTTCATTTTCCCACAATATCCAGAGCATTCCATGTTTCAGTTTAAGAAACAGTCTTGGTGGCCTTTTTGGTATTCTATGATTCTATTATTTTGTCAGTGTTAAGTTCATGGTTGGACTTGATGATCTGAAAGGTCCCTTCTGACCTGGGTGATTCCGTGATTCTGTGATCGTACCAGCTCTCCAATCTTCACAACACAAGAAAATGAGTAACCCACCACATGTTGGGAGAAAAGCATACATATTCACATTTTATCCTGCCTTGCTGCAAGTAGAAAGACAGCTTATCACAGCAGAACACTTTCTTCACTGTGAAAGGATGCAGTGACTCCTTTTCCTCCTTTTGTGGAGGATCAGATATTATAGAAGAGACCACCGAGTCTTCACTTCAGACAGGACACCCAGACCTAGTTAGTGATGCCATCTCTCATACTCTAAGCATATCTGAATTTTACACCATAGATATATTCCCCAAACTATGCCATCACCTGACGCAATTTATATCAGAACTGCTATATTTGGCCCTCTTAAAAAAAAGAATTATTGGAAGAGATGATTTCTAACTATTCACATGGTATTTTTGATCACTTGCAGCAGGAAGAATGATTGCGGATGTTTGGGGAAATTTGAGCTTATTTTGGAAATAACCAAATCAGTTAATTCACAGGAGCTATTTTGAAAAAGCTCAGAAGAAAAGATTGCAATTGATAAGATAATAAACTGTAGTTTTGCATGCCATGGAGTGTTCACATTCATTCATTCATGATGACATAATAAACATTTCAATAAACATTTTTAGTGTAAGGCATTGAATGTGTGGAAACCCCATTCAGCAAAATCTTTCAAACTGTAGTTTAGCACCTTTGATTCAGGTTTCTTTTTGAATCCTTAGGCATTCAAAAAGTGCATTAATGTCAGAAATCCTTAGGCAGTAAAGCCACCAACACCCCCTCTGTGTGAAATCCCATCTCTCTAGAAATCTGGAGCAATAAGTCCGCTGGTGCTTCATCTTCAGTCGATAGTTTACTCAAAACCTTTCTAACCTGGTTTCTATAAAGTATTCAAGTTCTGCTAATACTTCATTATTGTAAAATGACCATGTTGTACATCAGTTCTCCTACTCAGATTTTTGTTACTGTCTGTAAAGAGATTTACAAATCAAAAAAGGTTTTAGAAGTAATATGTGTAAATACTGGGGGAACCTAATTTGTCACTAAAAGTCTGACTAATAAAATCGGAGTTTTGAACGCACAAGAAATGCAGAATTATTTAATAGCTGAGACCTTATGAAGTAATGTTATCTACTTTGATATGTGTTTTTGAAACCATAAAAGATAAAAGAAGTCTCGCATTGCTTTACAGGCTTTTTTCACAGTTGCAGCGATAGCCACTAGTATTATCCTATAAGTGTTTTCAGCTCTTTGCAGGGCTTTTATGAAGTTTTAAAAATAGTATCTTGTGGTTGTTCACAACTGAACAGCAAACTGGCTGTATGATAGTTATCTGTGTTGCTAAAGATAAAACTGCGAAGTTATTAGGCTACGTTTATCTAAACAGCCCGAGGAAGATGACATAGATTTAAAGTTGCAGCCCAAGATCAAAGAAACCAATAAATGATCCAGGAAACAACGATTTAAAAAGCAAAAACTCATTTGTTAATATGAAGGCTGGTTTTAAGGTGGGAAGAGACATCATTTGTAATAGGACTTCTTTATTTTAATTTTTTTTTTAAAAAAAAACACCACAAGTTCTAAATTAAACTTGTGTTTTTGTAGAAGTATCATAGCTTTTCAGCTCAATTCCTTAGGCCCCATGAGCCTGTTCCAGCAGCTACTGATAACCAGAAGGTGACTCACACTAAGGTTATTTTCTTTTCCTCAGTTTTAATCACTTTTTGAATTACCCTGGTTTGCTGTAGATGTTGTTGAGGTTCTCAAAGGAACCTCTTCTTGGTCCATTGTCCAGCATTAATCTTAGCTCAGGATTTGCTGATCTGTTGCTCAATCTGTCGCTGTTGTTGTGTCTTCCATTGCACTGTCATCAGGCTGAAGTCTGTTTCTTTTCTTCTTCCCCAACAAAAGATGTTCTTCTACTTCTCTACAGCTTCATATCCAGTTGTGTTGACAGTTTTGGGACATTAACTGGTGGTTTATTTTTGTATATATCTGTGCAATGCAATTCTGTTGGACTCTGGAGGCTCCATCAGACCAGCTGGATGACGACATGGCAGTGCAGTAGGAAGTGCCACAGATGGGATTGCTGTACGTGGTACAGTGTCCTTCAATTTTTGACTCAATGATCCATCTTGATGATCAAGAACCAGTTTATCCCCGGAAAGGGTCTTCTGTATAAGTTTGGAGAGGGACCTTGGTACATGCTTCAGGATCCACCAAGAGTTGCATGAAGAGCAAGAGTATATGTTTAAATCAAGAACATATATCAAGGACACAGTAAAATAAATGAAAAATAAAATTTTAACTTAAATGTGGATACAAGATATAATTCTGTGTCTGAAAGAAAGGTACTCTGTTGTTTGCCAGAACTTGCTTTTTGGAACAGTAATTTCCGTGTTCATACTGCGACCATTTGGAATTTCACCTGCTGAGGAGTTAGCAGAGTGGAATTGCTACTGCTCTAACTTCCTGCCCTATAACCGGTTAAATCTGCCAGTTCATTTCAGTATTAATCTAAATATTGCTGGGCTTTAATTTTTTTGCAGTTATCAGAAGAACTATATAAAATCAGATACAACTGAAGTCCCATTTGGCTCATACTTCCTTTACTCTTTCTTAGTCTAATGTAGATATTATTTGCAGTTTATTTCCCCCAAAAGTTTAATATCTAGCCTAATTTTTTATTACCAGTACAAAACCCTATTTTGAAATACAAGTACACAACTCCCCATCCCCCAAAACATGCCCTTTCCTTTGACTTCAGCAAACCATTTCATCTGTTTTCCTTCAAAGTTGTTTTGCTTTACACATTCTGCGGGTAAGCTTTAATTTGCATTATTTAAAAGCTGTTTGTGAGAGCTCCAATTGCCTTAGCACAGGGGTATATTTTACCACTTCAAGCAGAAAATGGCTTTGTCTTCCCCCAGACTACAGCAGTTAATAATGCGTCCCCATTTTCTCTTTTAAAACAACGGTTTAATAAGGGTCGATAAAAGGCCTGATAAACCAGATGGTCTTGGATGAGGTCCTAGGTTTGTTCAAATCTAAGCTCTGTTGGACTATAGGGAGGAGAACCATGTGCAGTCCTAAGGAATCCATGGAGAGGGAGGAACTGAGGTCTTGGGTATTTAATAGCAGTAACAACAAAAGTACTTATGTATGGTAAGGTGTTTTTTTTTTCTTTTTTTAATTACAGTCACCATACATGATTATAAAGGAAGAGTAAAGGACTTATGGCAGGGCTGGTGGCAGCTGGTGAGGTCCACAGGGTCCAAAATACTTGTGAGCATAACTAAATAAAAACTATCCTCAATTTATATTCTCAATGGATGTTCTTCATGCATAGAAATAGGAACATTGAATGCAGCAATCAAACTGCAACCAAACCAAAGCCAATCACAGATTAAGAGGAAGCATCTACATGCGCAATATGGAGGAGGATAATCTATGAGGAAAAGAAATGAGAGAAAAAAAAAGAGAAATATCCCTTCAGTTAAATGTTCATTTCCAGATAGGGAACAATCTCCTCTCGGTGCAGTCCAATGAAATTCTGAGCAATACAAAACATTTCACAAAAGCTCTCAAACCTGTTGCTACAGAATTTATTCAGGCTTTTGCTTGAAGTTCAATTGGGGAGATCCAGGCTTTTCACACGAGGTTTACAGTTCCATCGCATAAAAGGATGTGGGGAGCAATGGCTGGAATTATCCCATTCTTATTAGACACTTGAAATGTAGTTTGCCTAAACAAAGAAATTGACAGTGTTTGTGCAGTAAATGTTTACTGAATAGGTGATATCAGATTTGTTTGTTTGTTTCATACCAAACATAGCACAACCTCATTTACCAGCAAATGGAAACAAACTTTGTTGGAATGGATTTTGTAAGTAAAACAAGATCTTTTCAATGAAAATATTATTCCAGGACTAAGCCAACTGCAAATATTGGGCAAAAAGGAGCTGAGTGGTTCAGGAGAAAGATAGTGGCTGTAGCCCACATTTTTTTTTTTTCCCTCTAGCACCATCCTAAGGAAAATTAGCAATGCCCTCCAGCCACTGAATCTGGGAGTTGGGAGGGAAATGCACAGGAACCCCATTTTCCTGAAGATTTTTGGTTCTAGGTGTCTTTAAAACATCTGATATTACACCTCTTGCATGTGCAGGAAGGAGCTGAAGTGAAATGAACTACCTGCAAGCGATGAAACATCCTCTCAGAGCTACTCACTGTCACGTCCACACAACGTAAGAAGTTTTCCTATTAAATGACTAACCAAGTCATTTAATATAACCAAGTATATTTCTTGCCGCTTTCATAATACAGAAATAATTTGTCTCTTCCTTTCAAAATGTGCTGTCTCTTTTCCCCCCTCCACAACAAATCTTGAGGAGGTAGTTAAAGCATCAACACCTATTAGAAGGGATGGAAAGAATACATCACTGGAAATCTTGGAAACTTTTCAGCAGCGTGTTTGTCCCAGAATAAATGAAGGCCTCTGAACTGATCCTCAGATGAAAAGCGGTTCATATACGTCTTTAATTAGATCATGCCATTGGAACACAATATTGCGATAAAGAAGATTTAATAAAGCATTTTGTCCTTTTATTACTTTCGTTTCATGCAACATATCTCCTTATCCAAGCAAGATGTTTGACTTCAAAGGAAGTGCTGTCCACCCTCCCCTTGCTCAATAAATAACTCCCAGAGGAGTAAAAACAATATATGTTTGTAGCTTTGCCGACGCTGCCGAGTGGTGAGAAGATCAATCACTGTCATCCTTTTCTCTAGACCTAGGTCCAAGATGAATCTCTTCCTTAAAGAAATTTCGGTATAATTTGGTGCGTGTCATTAACCCTTCACCTCTGGGAGACCGCACCTTAATAATGAAATGAAATTAAATCAAGGGACTTCTCTTGCTGGAGAACATTCATCCGAGCAGGGGCTGACCCTGCACTGGTCAAAATCCATAACGGTAAAGGGACCAGGAGGTGGCTGAAGGAGTGTGTTGGATGGATGGATGGATCAGAAAACGACCACCAACTTATTTTTCTTCAGTGGGAATATGCTCAACATGACATTAAACTGCCCTTCACTTCTATTTCGCAAAGAAACAAAGCCAAAGTGTTTTCAAAACAGCAAACCCAACAACAACAACAAAAAAGAACTAAAAGAAGCCAGAGAAAACAAAAGGCTGGATAGTGTCTGAAAAGGCAGGTATTTCACCTTATGCTACAAGCATCAGGCACAGAGTACCTGGCAGGGGTTTCAGGGGTTTGTATTTTCACAGATTTCCAGAGAAGAGTTCTTTTTCTTTTCTCCAGGGGATTTATTTCCATATCTCTATCTTACTGACAAAACCTGTTCCTGAATCCTTGCTGAGTTCTCTGCTGCTGCTGCTACTGAAGCTCGATGCATCTTCTGGTTACCCTCAACCCCTCGACATGGAGAGTGGTTTCTTCTTCTTCTTTATATTTGACTTCTACATAGTTGATTAACATCTTCCTCTTTAGCATTCTTTTCTTTACATCAGAAAACTGCTGGGTTTTTTTTTTTTAAGTATTAATTGTCTAATTAGACATTAGACAAATGCCTAATGGCAACTTGGACTCAGGTTGAGCAGAACTGAATGTTTACCTCACCTATCTTGCTGCCTGTACATCTGCTAATATCTCCTACTGCCTGTTTACTTCTTTTTTTAATGTTAATTTTATGTGGATGGTTTACGTTCAGCCTGTGTTCCACAATAACCAGCAAATTCTTCCCTAAAAATTTGGACTGTTTGTGAAGCTGTTGAGAAGAATTAGTCCCCAGATGGACCTCTTTGGAATCCCACCTGATCCACCTTTCTGTTTGCTAAACAAACTGTTGATAATTATTCTGTGGACACCATTACGCAACAACTGGAAATCTGAAAATCAGTGATAATGTGGAAATGAACGTCCAGCCACGAAGAGATTCATGAAACCTTCCAAATAAAGTGGCTTGGAAATATAAGCCCTTGAAAAAGCTCAAACTGAATACTTTTTTATGCTCAGATCTTGTTCTTCAGCACCCACAGTTCCCTGAGACTTGTGTGGAATTTGGAAATGTACATCTTTAGAGATCCTGCTTATTATTTGTACAGAACATCATCTGTGGAATGCAAAAAAAAAAAAAGTAGGAGGAATAAAACCATGGTTACTGCTGAGGATTTTTCAGTCTAAATTGGGTACAAGATCGCATCTGAGCGAGAAGCATGATGTCAGGCAAACGAGAGCGAGGGAAGGGTATGAGCTAGATGTTTTGAGATTGTGCTTTTCCATTCTTTCTCCTCAAGTTTACTTTTAAATGAGGTAGAATTTGGCAGGGTTTGGAGGGAGTGTTGGGTTTGGCAACGGGTTTCAAGGAGGAAACAGGATGGAAGGTTGAAATTGTTGTTTACGATTTAACTAGAATAAAAGGAAGAAGGGGTAAATTCTGCACTACAGGTATTTTGGGCCATGAATGCATGGGCAACAAGGTTTTATTTTAAATTGCTGTGTCACTTCATGCTGCTTAAATTAAAACTCCCATTGAATTTTAATTTACCTGTAATCCTCTGAATCCATTGCAGTAAGGTAAACCTTTTTAAAGGCATCCCTGTGTGTTATTTTTCCTTGTTTATTCAGCTTGGTTTAATATTGTTTGCTTTTCACTTTGTATTTTAACAGGCTTGCTCTTCAGTTTTAGAGTAATTCGTGATCACCCCCAAATGGAAGTTTATTTTATTTTAGTGTTTCTTTCACAACTAATTTGAACCTACATCTGGATTTAAAGAAATATTTACATAGAAATAACATGAAATTGCATGGTGTAAATGTAGTGCCATTCAACTATATAAATAGCAGCAAAGATGTTTAATTGAGTATAAAACACGGGTAAAAAGTAGACATTGCTTGTTTTTGTTCCAGTTGTTTTATGCTTGAACTTTGATGGTAGAAATAAGGAGAACTAATCGATAATGGAGATTACAGTTTGATGTGTGTTCTCACAATTTGGCTTTTCAGGTAGGAATCTTTTCTCTGGAATATCTTGTCTTTGGGATACCCAGCCCAACTGCAGAGTCAGGTCTCGCTGCAGGTAGAGCCCCGCACACCTTCCACGGCTCTGAAATAACCAAACCTACAAGATCTTGACGGATAGGGGGCCATTTTTTTAAATAACCTCTTGCTTGCATCTACCAAATTTAAGGAGGGATAAAACCTCCAGGACTAGGTCTGGATGGGAAGTTGGCCAAACAAAAGCAATAACTCCCGGGCTTCTGGCAGGGGGTGAAGACTGTGTCACCCTCTGCCGGGGTCCTGCAGGCACCAAAGCCTGAAGTCTTGAGGATGAGAGACGGTTACTGCCCTATCTCTGCTTTTAATTGAAGGTTTCACCCATCAGTTTTACCTTGCTGAAAAGCCTGCCCACCTCTCTGACCTGGGGGAGCCGTTTGCTGCAGAGGACCGGCAGCCCGACTGCTCGCTCCGTCTGTCTGCACCCGTGTCTCATCGCCCCTGTGATTCATGGCTGGGTTTTCACAGCTTCAAAGGGAAGTCTAGAGACATCTGAAGGCAGCGAAGCGAGGAGCTGTAGGGTCAGGCAGCTCCATCATGAGCAAGGAAGAAAAAAAATGGGGGGAGAAGGAGACTGAGGGCAAAGTGTGTTAGTCTGTTCTCATTGCCCCTACCCCTTGTCGTGGTAATAACCCCAGGTGGCAGCTTGGACCATGCTGCCGTTTGCTCCCTCCCCCTGGTTGGGGTGGAGGGGAGAATTGAAAGACTAAAAGTGAGGAAAAAGTTGTGGAAGAAAAAGACAGTTAAATAAATAAAGCAAGAGCTGCACACAGAAACAAAGCAAACCAAGGAGTTCATAGAATGGTTTGGGTTCGAAGGGACCTTGAGGATTATCCAGTGCCACTCCCTGCCCTGGGCAGGGACACCCCCAACCAGACCAGGTTGCTCCAAGCCCCCTCCAACTTGGCCTTGAACCCCTCCAGGGATGGGGCAGCCATGGCTTTTCTGTTTCCTGCTCCCCGTGGCAGGCAGGGGCTCAGCCACCTCCAGGAAAGCTGGACTCCATTACTGTAATGGTGACTTGGGAAGACAAATGCCATCACTCACAACATCGCCCTCTTCTTTCTTCTCCCCCAGCTTTATACCTTGAGTATGACCTCCCATGTCATAGAATGTCCCTATGGTAAGTTGTCTTGCCCTGTCCCCACCCAACCCCTTAAACCTTCTAGCCCATCGCTTGTGGGATGGGGTGAGGAGTAGGAATGGCCTTGAGTGCCCAGCAACAACCAGACCCATAGTGTTTTACCAGCGGCATTCCCATCCCAAACCACAGCCCTGTACCAGCTGCTGGCAAGAAAATCAACCCCATCCCAACCAGAACCATGACACTCCTCCTGTTCTCAGGTGGGTTCTGACAAGGATGCTGGCAGGCATGTCTGGACACTGTCTGCTTTTGGTATGAATTAAACAGGAGGAAGGACCAGAGCATGGAGCTCAGCCAGAGATGGAAGTCTTGCAGGGCAGGACAGGGCCCCCATCCCCACCAGGGTGAGGGGTCTCCAGCCGAGCCAGCTCCTTGAGGAGGCTGATTATCCCAAGGGCAGGACCTCAGCAGGGCGTGATGTAGTTTAGGAGGCATTTACATCCTTTCCTATTTACGCTCCAATTATGTGCTTAGAACCACTCACATTGTTGCCTTGTAATCAACGTATTTGACTGACAAAAAAATCTCAGAAACATTACTTCACCTCTACAGCTTTCTTTTTCCTTGAATTCGCTGTCCTGTTGTTTCTGGATTCACACTGCTCTGTCATCTTCATGTTCTCATCTTCAATATGCATTTGTTACCCATTTGTTGGACTTCCAGCTGCCACCATCCCCAGTAAATGGGCACAACTGAGTGTAGGCAGAGAATAACTGCAGGAGGGAAGGAACCACAGTGAGTGCTGTTCTCTGCCTGCTTGCCTTAAGGAGGGAGAAAAGTCACCAGGCAGGACACTGCAGCACCCTATTTATTACCAAGTTTTAACTTTTTTGCGATTTTTTCCCCCCCATGATCCACAAGACTAGAGTAAGACAAGACAAGATGTGGATGGGAATGAGGAAATGGAGTAAAGATAAATAGATATCTTTAACAAATAAATAGAATAAATTTAGAAAACAAAAAATATGTCATTCTTAGCAAACTATATAGCTTGATCATGAAAATATGATTAGTGCCCAACCACACTGATTTCTAGTTCTGCCTTTTAAATGCTACAAGTGGAAAACCTGCTAAGTAATGGCTAAAGAAAATGAGTTACGAATTTTAAGAAAATATTAATCAAGTAATTCTGAGCAATGAATATTATTTAAATCAATCTCATCTTGTTTTGCAAATAAACTATAAAGAGAAAATTAAATGGAACTGTGTCAAATTGTTATACCTATCACTTGCTCATATCTAGTTAACATTTATCAGCAATGATTCTACTTATCAAAGCAGAAGTTACACAAACACTTAAGAAATTATTAAAGCTCTAAAAATGCTTACAGATGCTTTGATTCAGAACCACTATACACACTCATTTCTCCCTTCCCTTCCCTTCCCTTCCCTTCCCTTCCCCCCCCTTCCCTTCCCTTCCCTTCCCTTCCCTTCCC
>BJBW01016255.1:2837-45299 GCA_004320125.1 Scolopax mira
CTAGGATGCTACGAACAATGATATATTTCACTGTACAATTCTGTTTCATCATAAAAACATGAGCAGAAAAACCGGCCATATAATGGCCATATAATTAAGAGTTGAGTGATTATATATAAAATACAATAAACCTAAGGGAACTTAGTTCTGATATTTGCTATTTTCTGCTTACTTTCAAGTTTTAATATTTGTGTGTTTTATCATAGTATATAGAGTAAACATAATTGTGTACTTAATCTTGAAGATAATGCTCTGTATTTCTTTCAAACAAATGAAAAAACCCACAGTAAACAGTCTCTTAAATGACAGTTTAGCTAAGTGGTTTACCAGGGGAATGCAGTTCCTTCAGAAAATACAGTCCTTTTCCACCCTGGCTAGAGGAATAATATAGCAAAACATGTAATCTTCTTGGATGTTTATTCAATATTTCCGTAATTATTATCATAGGTTTTCTAGAAATGCTTTAAATAGGTAACCAAGCTTCTGAATCACAGTCTTTATGTTCTCTAGTGTTTGTACAGCATGATATTTCAAGTTCATACATTAACACAGTTGCCAGTTCCTAGAATCAGGCTTAAACACATAAGCATGAAAAGACCAATTGTGGAACAGGGTACTTCAAATTTCCCAGAAAGGAGTAGTATCATTAGGTGATTATGGGAAAAGGCATACTCTCAGAGAAAAACACACCTCCTTTCTTGAAAGTTTCTTCCCAGTTTCTTTCAGTAGTTCAGCTGTGATGTGCCAGTGCCCAAGCTCAGCAGTTGCAGCTCTCTTACCTCTTTTTTCATAGGGGGACACCACCATATATATTCCTGTTCCCTTTTAGCCATTTGCACCATAAACTGTGCTAATTAGGTGTCAAATAATAGATACAATTGGGCCTTTTAGTACTTTCAAAGTATTCTCAATGTACAGAATTTTAAGATCAGTTGTGATGGGTCACATCTCTTGCATGGGTTATTAGACACTGCCTATAAACTCAGGCAGACAGCATTACAGAAGTCCAGTTTGCTATTAATAGAGGTCATAGTGAATATATGTCTACACACAACCATAAGAGACCTCTTCAAGGGCAAGCAAAAATTGCTACATAAGAAAAATACTGATTTTCCACAGCAATTTCTATGGCAGCCTATTCTATATAACACAGTAGCTGGAACTTCTACAGTAAACCATGCTGATGGTTAAAACACAATATGCTTTTGCAATTTAGGTAAGCTTTATCACTTTTATAAACTAGTAGGTAAAGCCATCTATAAAACAATAGGCTCAACAACCTACAGTGTAAGACAGTGTGCCACCCTGCTTAACAGCCAAGCTGACAAGCTGAGCTTTAACTAGGTTAAAATGAGCTTAGAGCAGAAATTACAAACAGTAAACCATGCTGAAGGATTATAAAGATAACGTTTTTACAAATTTGCACACAAACAGAGAAATTACTTGTTAGTCTAAAGGTGTACTAGTCTACTAGTTTTTGGTGGTAAAGAACATTTACAGATGCTGCCAAGTTGCTTAGGAGGTCCTGGTGTTCAACACCTGCTTAAAATAGTCCTAAGTCACTGCTAAGAAAACTATTCTGCAATAAATGATGCATTTTAGCTTTTCCCAGCTCATCTGGAGGCATCTATGGTGAAAAAATACTAAATGCCCACTGGTCTATGGGAGATTTGCCTGTTGGGATTTGTCCATTTTCTCCCAAGAATTGTCCAGGGAGAGGTACCAACACTGCAAAAACCGCACAGCAAAGCTAGTGCTAATTAATAACCTTATTATCCATCCCCAGAGAGGTCAAAGACTAATGAGCTGATCTGAAACACAAATATATTGGCAAGAAACAGCACAGCAAACTTACCTGTACTGCACTGTTGTCCGAGCCTATAAATCCAGGTACCTTTTGTAAATATTTTTAATTTATATTAAATTAAACCTAAATTAAAACTACCTTAATTCATATTAAATTTAGACTAGATTTGTAGTTAGTCTTGACTGTTAAAACATCTTGTTTAAATTAATCATTTGCTATAGAGGAGCAAATGGAGAGCCAGCTCTCTGACAATCCCGAAGTCAGAGCACTGGGAAAGGAAGGCAGACCAACACTGCACTGCTTTAAAAAAAAAAAAAAAAGCTTTGTTAACTGGAACTTGTGATTTTAGTAGGCAGAGGAAACAACAGCTGAGGCAAGAAAGTGTGGGCAGTTGATTTCACTTAAACGTGAAGCAGAAGTTATAGTAGTATCTGTATTTCTACAAAGCTATTTGGCCAGCTCTACTTCAATAATGACAATCATGAACAAAAAACCCCAATACAAAAGCATGGACAAAAAAAATCAGTCACAGGAAAATTAATAACTGTTTATAAACTGACCTCAAAACTTGCAATGGAGGGTGACATGTCATCCAAATAAATACATTCACAGTCACTGTGCAAGCTAGGAACAACATTTCTTGACTACCAAGAAAAATAACTAAGAAAGAAAGGGAGTAAGAAAGAGTATGCAGAGAAGACGCACATCTTGTATTTTATTTTTCTTAGGCAGCTCAAGGAAAAAAATCTTGCTCCTACAACTCGATCAACAAATGAAACTACTTTTAGAGAGGAATTAAAGGAAGGTTAAAATTCCCAGATTTTGCACAGAGAGAAAAAACAACTCACACAACTAAGGAAAAAACTTAGTTGAAAGATTTCCTCAAGGTATATACAACTATTTAATCAGGCTAACTTTTCTAAGACAGAATTTAAGTAAAACAATGACAGTACTCCCTCAAATATTTAATCAAATTTGACTTGTCAAATAGTTAATAGTAATCTTAAATATTCTCTGGTGCATTGTAGAAGTTAATGAGAAACAAATATATTCTCAGAAGTTAGTTAGCACTCATAAAAACTTGGTTTTTCCCCATTTTACTGTTAGATGATTAGAAAAAAAAAAGCTAGAAATAAAAATGTCTTGATATTGTTACTGCAGTTAATAAATACCCTATTGTAACACTATAAGCAAAAAAAATGTGCCTTACATAGGAAAAGGGAAATGGAAAGCCACAGATCAATCAATCAATCAATAAGTGCCGCGTTCACCATCAGCAATGTATGTTCTCAAAGGAATAAGTCACTCACTTTTTACAACATGCTAAACAGTAAACCAACTTGATTATCTGGAGCATTTACCTGCAGCTTCCCAGTATAGAAAGAAATGGAAAAATAACCAGAGCACAATTTGTTTCAAACAGGACAGGGCCAGGAACACAGAAATAGTCTCACACACTGAAATGCTCTAACTGCTCACTTATCTAACTAGGGAACAGTCTGACTTTTTTTTCTATGAAAAAAAACTTGAAGTATTTTCTACTTTCAGCTCTACTCTAGGTGTATACTCTCTCTCAAAAGTGGTCTACCAAACTTTTGGGACATAAAATTAGAAATTGCTTTAAGGTAAAATATAATAATTTTATTATAGTGCAAAACACTATCTCCTTCCTACATGTCTTGAAATATAAAGTCCTAATATGCACAGAAGCTCTTCAGCCAGGAAGAACATGATATTCCTGCTTCTTATAAAAGTCTACACTTTGCAGGACTGGCTCCTTGATCCAGGCATAAGGTCCTAGTGCAAGCAGGTTAGCTCATTTCGTTATCTCCAAAGTTATTATCATCTCATAGGCACTGTGTGAGTACGTACATGAAGTTGACGCAGCCCGTCCCCGCAGGTGGAGCAATCCAAACAAAACTGAGGTTTGTAGTTGGGAGATGGCTCACGTGTGATGCAACCACGCTGCACATAAACTGGTTTCCAAACTGGTGGTCAGACATAATTCCTACAAGAAAGACACAGGGGAGATAAACAGTAACACATGGTAATGGCTCATCGCGAGGTGCTAAGAGACGGAGAAATGCATCTGCCATGTGTGTCATCATGGCAACGGAGTGAAAGAAACCTGAGAGCATGCCACTGAGTAATTAGAATTAATGCCAGTGAAAACATTGGAGCTGGTCTTTGTTTGAGCCAAGGTTACTTTGTATTTCGTACAAGGTTCCATGAATTGCCTACTGTTTTTCTTCATGAGACCAACACCTGAGGAATTATTTGCATTTTTAAAAGAGGAGTTGGATCGCAGATGCTATAAATCACCATTACATTAACTGATTTACACCCATTACTGGTTGAAAAGAAAATAAAACCTGAAGGAAAAAAATGCTTTTAATAAGCAAAATGAAGCTTTTAGAGAAAGGCGTTATCTTTTAGTAGACAGATACACCTGTTCAGAAAAAAGCAGATGAGCTTTGTATTCATGAACTCTTCTTCTGATCTGAAATAAAAGCAGCAACCTTCAGCAGTTCTACCAGTATACATTCCTTTGATTCTTTTTTTGAATCAGCCTCTAACACACGGATGAATGTAAATGTCATCTACTAATCCCTCCCTCTGGAATTCACTGCAGTTCATCATTAGACAAAAGAACTGTATTTTTTAACAGGAACCCAGTATTAGCCAGCAATCTTCCCCCCCTCAGAGTCCCTCTGTAGTTTCCTACAAATTAGTGCAAACTTGGTTGTTTGTTTAACACCCTTTGACTTAAAGTAAGGCAATCTTACTTGAGTGGATTATTACACCTTTAATGCTAATACATTAAACAGTAACTGTTGAAATTATTCTTTTGAATGCACTTATCAGAAGGAAATGCCTTGATCCAGGTTACTTCAAATATTGAACCTTCAGTTCAGAAAATAGCGACATGGGCTGAAGCATTGCTAACAGGATTCAAAGGAAAAGTGAATGGTAGCAGGTACCTCTGTGCTCAAAAAGGTTGCTGTTAGCTGCTGGGTGATTGTATCTCAGAAAGTTTAGAATGGCTGGTATTTCTTATATTTACTTGTTGCAATTCAAACAACAACCAAGAAATACCTACTATCTCTCCCTCTCAGAATCCTCTATAACCGTTTCTTGATGGCAATTCTTTTGTAACGTGAACCCAGCAATTCCTGGTAACCCCACACAGTTCCACAGGTGGAAGAACTTTGCATGGGAGAGATTTCCACCAAGGAGAGGGACAAATCCTTCCTAATGCAAACTGGCTGCTTCACCTGGTGCCTCTCCAGACACTGCTGTGCCAGCAGCACGGTCCAGGGATGGGGCTGTCTCACAAGAAAACCATTCTGCATTTTATAAATCAAAAGCAACACCTGAAATCCCATTCAGGTACCGGTGAGAATCACAGACTATATCTCAGGGTTATGGATGTTATTTATCACTTGAGCTATTAAATTCTAAATCAGCTTCAATTTTTTTTGGAGGGAGAAATGAAGCCACCGTGAGTTTAAGTAATCTGTCCCAAGAATGACAGCAGGCAGGAGGTAATGCAGTGATGCCTGTATCTTTTACAAATGACCACAACCTTCTCACTCAGGGTTTTTCAATTAGTTCCCCATTGAAGCATACTCAAGGTCTTCCATCATTCACACAGTTATACCCTTCAGCTCAAATCCCCAAGGGATGCTGAAGCCTGTTGGGTCAGAAAAGCCACAGGGAAGGCTCAAGTTTCCCTGGAGCCTCTTTTCTGGAGAGCAGCAGTAGGGAAATCCAGGAAGATGGTGTTTTACTCACTCCTGTTTGTTCCAAGACAGTAGATGCAAATGAGGTTTGACTATCTCTTGTCACATTGTACTGACATTTTAAGTCTTTATTTGCCTTCCTTTGCTAATTGGGAGGAGTGGTATTAATACCCTTAAAGAAGCCCTCTTCAGTGGTGCCTAGGCTCACTGCCCTGGTCTCACTGCTGAAGTCTATCCAGAGGTACTCTGTCAAGACAGATGTGTCCAAAAATATGCCCAAAAAGTCCCTTATAGGGCAAGTGGTATTGTTTTGCTTTGCTGACTGTGAAAGGTGGCAATGCTGCTTCTTTCCCAAAGTTATGGGTCTTCTCCCTCTCTCTGAAATTTGTGCTAAAGCCAGTGCTTCAGTGATGTGGAACAGGGTCTCCAGGATAGATGCAGAGCACCATCTCTCATCTATCATCATCTCTGGCTGCACAATGGGAAACAGAGCCAGCCACAGACTTTATCAGGTTAATTAAATAACAATTGCTGTCAGGGGAGAAACAGGAATAGTCCTTCAGTTTGAAGAAATCCCCCTTTCTCCAAAGCCAGCCAAATACAAGGGAGGACAAAGACTGCCCTAACCACATCCCCCAGCTAGGGGACTGGCACATCAACTTGGGAAATGTGACCGCTTCCCTCCTTGGCAGCAACTTGTGAGTTAATGAATTCCCTTGGTTTCAGGCAGCAGACTGCAAAAATGTGTCTAACACATCAAACACATACAACATCTGTGGAGAATTTCTTTTTCCTTTGATTTACAGTTTAAAAAAAGAACAACTTTGCAGTGACTAGAATAAATTCTAAACAATGAAAAAACAACTCATTCAATTTTTTGGTGAAAAAAAGTCAATGAATTGCACAGAGAATATTCAAAACTCCAAATTTATCTTTTTATCACCATTTTATCTTTATAGTTTACTAATAATTTATTATGGTAATTTATACAATAAGAACAATGCCTCCTCATCTGCTGGACCTTTACTGGGTATGTCAAATCCAGCTTAGTGTTTGAAGTCTTTAGAACATCTCACAAAAATTAAGTACTGAAACTTCTGTGAGTGACAAAAAAAACCCCAAACAAACCACCTTTTTGATGCTTAACCCCCAAAGTCTCATACTGAAAAGATGAACATAAAAATCATGAAAATGCCAAAAAAGGAGGAATGCAATTGATACTAAGAACTCCCTAATTAACAATAAAGAATTCTTATTATTATTCTTATTATTTCTTCCTCTTGCTTCCAGTCTTTTTGCAGCCCCCTGTTACGGAAGGCAACTCTTCCCTTCTCCTCTATCTGACCTTCATCTCTGATTTGGCAAGCTGCTTTCCCAAACTGAATGTTTGCCCCATAGCAAATACAAGGACAAATGTGAAACAACATTCTCCTGCAAAAAAATAAAATTAATATAAGACAACTCTGATTACATAGCAGCTTTCAGAGCTTCAAAGAGAGAACATGCATTCTTTTAAGGTGCTTGGCTCAGGTCAGCACTGTTCTATAGACATCCCCTCACATGTCCTGTTGATCAGTGCAACTATAGACTTTCAAGCCTAGTATTTAAAAAAAGTATCAATCCCACGGTAAAATTTTTAAGTGTCTATATAAAACTCTATATTCTTTTAGCATTTCCATGACACTTATTTAATACCAAAATGTTCAAAGGTTTGTGACAGCTGCATATCCAGAGCCTCAAAATGTGCTACATGCAAAGATGCCATTAGCATCTCTCTGAACTCCATTTCCCTTGTTTTTTACAGCATGCACTTATCATACTGATATGTTTCAGGTATCTGTACTTTCCAGATTCTCTGTTCCCCTAAAATTTCTGAGGCTTTAGGAGTCCCAGCATAATCATTCAAATCCTAGACATGCTTTGTACCTGCCAACAGCACTGTGTAGAGAAAAACTAGGCAGGCTCAGTCCCTCTCAAGATTTAACTCAGCAACTGCTTTAATTGTGTAAACTTTTTAAAATGTGCTTAGCCCTATTCAGTGCACTACCTGGATTATCATGGTTTAGTGATGGCTTTTTATGAGAGTTAGGTTGATGGTTGGACTAGATGATCTTAATGGTCCCTTCCAACCTAGACAATTCTATGATTCTGTGATCACTGAATTAAAGAACTTCTACGTGAAGAGATTTCAAGAGATAAATTGAATACAAGAAATACAGGGATAGAGAAAAAATATTGAATGGAAAATCTTAGGTAAAGTCAGATGACCCATACACAGGTCCAGTCTTTATGTGTGCAAAATAATTTTATTAATAATCAGAATTACTAGTAAGAGGCTAATGGAGGGAATTAGGCACACAGGAAGGTGAACAAGATATTAAGATGCCAGTTTAGGTGGCCCATAACTGCCCATGCACAGTTCCTGAACATCTTATTCTTTGGCATATCTTCCCCAAAGCAGGAGGAAGAAAGATGCAGTAAGATTACATCCTTTTCTACTTTCTGAGAATTGTGAATCTGTAATAGTTCTGACTTACACATGGTAACTATGCAATGTTCCTTATTAGAAAATTACATGTCCTCCTTACACACACTCCTTAGGATGTAGTTTTCTAAACAAGAACTTTATACAAGCTGCACGTCAAAGCCCCCAGCAAATCTTTCATTGAGGTTAAGTCTCAATAGACTTTGTGGCACTGAATCAGATAGTAGGTAGTCTATCATTTCCTATCTGTTATATGAATTGAGGATGACAGTAAAAGAGAGGGATAACATTAAATACAGGTGTAAAATGAATGTTTACATTTTGATTTTGCTGCCTCTAAACTGCTTACCTGCTACAGGCCTCCATTTTCAAAATTATGCGTAAGAGTGACAGCAAAACACCAAGCATAAAATATAGATGAAATACCAAGAAAATAAAGCTGTAAGCACCAAATCGCTCTGGGATCTTTAGGAAAGTAATAATTCCTGATTAGTAGATGATGAATTTAAGCCAGAAACAGACACCTTCAAATTAGATTCTGCATTATGTAGAAATGCAGCACCTAGTCCTAGGAGCAGCCTTTTCCCTGTAGAAAACAGAGCTGGGGACCTACCTCTTCCACCCAGGCTCCAGCATATTGAAGGGTGATACATAAACGCACAAGATGAGCACTCTTCTGCCTCATGTTACAAAGCAAAGAATAACGCAAATGGGACTATGCCAGAATCTACCTCCCATGCTAAACCTCGTGTTGAAGTGACCAAACCAGAGCCTGCAGCTTGGTTCTCCCATGCAGCGCCAGAAACCTGCTCTGAGAGGGGATATAGGACAATTGCTTTTTCTTTTCCAAAAATGGAGAGATGGTGGTAACCACATTTCTTAAAGCAATCCCTTCTTTGGAAGAGAGCTTATACTTACAGCCTCTTCTTCCCAGAAGTACATCCTCTATATGAAATTGAAAATTAATTGTATACAGAGATCACCCCACTCTCCTGCTACCTTGGGCAGGTAGCTGGCAAAACCTGAATTCACACAAATCCAAGTGTAGACCCTAAGGAAATTTTTAGACTAAAATCTATTCACTGAATGAATACAGACACCAAGTGCTTTTTACAGCTGCTGGAGCTGCAGCTTTCAGACCACGTTTTCAGACCTAGGTACCTTCCTTTGTCCTGGGTCTGCTTGAATATTTAAGTGACCTTTTTGATCCTAACCTATAAAAACATGTGCAAATGAAACATATGTTTTCCTTGAATAAGATAGCAAGTAAAGTAATAGTTTATTTTTAGTTGCTGGAAGAACATTTGAGCAATACCCCTAAACTGTTATGAACCCCTTTCAGGACTCTGAAATGTTAAGTCTTAAAATTCTGCAGAGAACTAGTGGTAGGAAGACAAACAAGCTTTTTATGTTTAAGAAAAAAAAAGTTTGTAATCTGCATTAAAAAGAACTACTGGAAATAAAGAAATATCTGGAGCTGGCAACTATTGTTTCTAAAATATGAATACAAACGTATAATCGTGAGCCCACATGAATGGTCTGTACTCAAGCAAGTATCCAGTAAAAGGCACATGAATGACCTGTGCAAGTCCCTTTCAAAGTGAGGAAAGATGCAGAAACAGGCCCTAAGTGCACTGCACCCACCTAGCTAAATTAGCTGATTGATTTTTGGGGAATTATTTCATTCTGCTTCACAGGAAAAACACATCTCGTTTGATAGAATATAACAGACTGCTAAAGCACTTGGTGGCCCTTGTGATCAATTAAGGGTCAGGTTTGATAAATTATTAAATAGTATGAAGAAAGAAAAGACCAGCATCTGTGAGATACGTTCTTCCACCCAGCAATATATTACCTTTATCTTACTTGAAGTCATATGTTTATTTCACTATTATTATTACTGCTTCATTATTAAATAATAGATCCTTTCAACATACACAATGCTGGGAAAAACACCATCCCCAGGCTAATAGGAATAGTAGAAAAAGATCGGATTAAGTGTATAACAACTTAATAAAGTCTGTCATTAAAATCCATAACTCTTTTTGTTGACAGGAGTCAACTAGAGCCTGAGTACAGCAATCTGATTCCTTGGGTTCAGCTGTGCTGAAGTGACTCAGACTTGGGACAAGAAATATCAGTTTTAAAACCTCTTGCTATATATATAAAATATTTAAATGTGTTTTCTTTATAGTTCTGAAAACAACAATTTATTGCAAGTTCACATGGGAATTATGTCAACAAGTTGGGATCCAGGTATGAAGCAGATCAGGTTAGGGCATTTAGGTGCTAACACGAGCAGTGCTTTATGCTCAGATTTTTAAAATACTTGCTGGAGTGAGCACTTCACATGAAACACAGGTTTGCAGGGTTTGAACTCTTAATATACAGATTTACAAAAATTTGCTCTGAAAGAGAGGATATTTTTTTGCTTAATCTCTCTTTTAATGTTCTACTCTTAAGGGATTGTTAATCAAAACTTTTGAGCAGCCTTTTGTTAGAACCCACTTAGGGGGATAGTTTCATCTCAGGGATTTATGAGTGCTGCTCTCATTAAACCTAACGGGAGTTACACATATGGAAATTGTGGTGCACAGGGAGGAGAATATCCCCTTTCATTTGCATAATTCCCCAAGACACTGAATGAGCCCCTTGTGTAATGTGCAATATGGCTGCATGAACCGGGGGTGGGGTGGGGAGGTGAGACCCTGGTCTACAGAATGTTGGTGGGTTTAAGGTGGCCATTGTCAGGAAGGATGAGAGAGCAATTTACAGCTGAATTCTAAGTGTTCCACAGAGAGCAACACAGTACTAGCTGCTCCAAGGCAAGTAGATTTAGTAACAGTAAACAGGGACCAGCAGTAATACAAATAGAAAATGAGAATAAGCTACTTTGTTGCTGAAATACAAAAGAAAAAAAAAAAATCTCTTTAAGAAGGCCTGAGCCCAAATCTATTTAAAATGTTTTCCTAACAGCCACAGCATGTTTTATAATTGCAACTTTTATATTTTTTTTGTATAGAAACCTGTTAGGCTGATATTATAATTCTATATTAGCTTTTTGTAGGTCTGTTTTAGCAACGTATTCCAGTTTACTCTCTTGCAACAAAAACCCAGCTGCCCCTGGTTTACATTAATTTACTTTTTTTTTTTTTTAAACTATTGTATTTGGCAAATGTCTCATCCATATGAGCAATTCTTTTACAATTTTGACAAAATATCACAACATTCTGAATCTTCCCACTTTTTAAACCTTAATATTTGAGCCAAACATCAGAGACATCTCAATAGGTTTTTGTACCAGTGATAAATGTGATGAAGGACCACCCTGTTATCACAGCAGACATCTGCAAAGACTCATTCTCAGGGCCAGCAGTAACCACATCTTTCTCCTTACAGCAGTGACAATTCACCAAGGCAGCACTGGAGCCCCTGGAATATCCCTGAATTTGCTTTGGTAGAGGTGAAACTGCAAACCTGCAGTCTTAACTGACAAACCCACAGTGACCTGCCCACTTAAAACAGAGCCATGAAGCAACCAAAGCTCCCCGCTTAACAGCGCAAGGAACATCAAATGAAACACTGCTGTGCAGCAACCAGGAAACAACTACACAGCCAAATAAAAATGTAAATGCTCAACGCTCCTCTATAACACATATACATCCATATTGGAACTATAAACCATTCTTTCCAAGGCAGTAGCTTCCAAGTTATTTTTTTTAAATTCACTAATCTGCACCCCAGACTCTAGCTGTGCTGGGCTGGGTGGTTTGCATACTGACAACACCCCTTCTTTGGCTACACTGGCGCTGGTGACACATCCTGATATCCTGTTTGCTCTTCTATGGCCTTGTATGACTAATTGGGATAATGGCTTCAAGGCTTTACCTACAAACCCCTAAATCTCTCTTTAATTTATTTTAAATGAACTTAATGGTGTCTGGCAGCAGTCTGACTTGTAACGCATTTCCTCTATTTTGATCCTTCGCCCACGGACATATTTTGCATTTGCCCCCATTGCTGTCACTGCCTCAGTCACTGAAGGACACACTCAGTGCCTGCTATCTTCTTTGCACTTGCACGGTCCCTAATTACACTTTATATATCTGTTATTGACGTTGTTGGTGAAGTCTGATATTTTAAATTTGATAGTTTCCTCCAAAGCAAATTAAGCCAGTCAAACCAATCAATAAGGATAACTATATAATGAAACCAGAGGGACTTCCATGGAAATCTTTTTCCAGACGGAGTATTTATCATTTACGGAAGTCTCTTATTTTGGAGTGATGCTGTTATGCTAGTTATTCTGTCCTGTGCCCCAGCTCCTTATCTCAAATTATCTGAAAGTCAACTTAAAAACATGTGTGGTGTACAGAAACCATGGTGTGTCTCTCACTGGCAACGACTGCAACATCTCCACAGAACTGAAGACATGAGGCACTTTCTATCCAGAGGAGCCATCATGGAGGTGCTCAAGGTCTCCTGATCTGCTGTCTCCCGATGGCTCAGCTTACAGCAACCCCAGTGATGCCTGTGTTTAGGTGAGGTGCATAAGGTCTCCTACAGCTCCATGTCACCTTCCTATGGTGTGGCCAGTCCCAGAGCCTGGGAGATTTTCAGGGCAAGGGTGTCTCATAAAAGCCTTTCCCACCTACTCAGGAAAAATTGCGTGCAAGACCTATATGTCTGTGAGGGAAAAGACAACTGTGGCAATGACAGAATATGGTTTTATCTTCATACATTTAAACATGGCCAACCACTACAACCTGTACAATTTGTAAACATTATTTATGGTTTCTGCAACACCGTGTTAAGGAGCCAAGATTGCGTTTTCTCAGCAGTTGATGCCAGTGACACAGGAGCAATGGTTTGCCTATTTGAGAGTTGAGGAAAGAGTTACAAATTCCCCAGGATTCATAAACATAAAAATTAGAACTTTAAGTAAAGCTACTTGATGGGCACCATCATCATTATCAGCCTCTGCAAAGGGATGGAGGGAGGTGAGAAACAACTGAACAAGTTGGTGGGAGAGATAAGGGAGAAGTGGGGGGTGAAAAAAGGGTAATGGAGGAATTTAAATTAAAATTTCTGTCTCCAGGAGCTCTTTTTTTGCAACTATGCTGAGATTCAACAACTCCAGCTAAAATCCAATGGTATCTCTGCCCAGATCACATTAGCTGGTGGAAACACAATCCTGCACACCACCTGCACACTCCACAGATGTTCTGATGCATCAAGATAAAAACTGCTGGATCTGCCTTCTCTGTAACTGCAAATCTATTATATTTCCAGTGTTTATAGCATGGGAGGACCAAAACTGGGGATGGCCTGGCTGGCAGTGGTGGCAAAGCTTTGGTCCTGAGCTAAAGCATCCCCATGTGCGTGAGCATGTGCTCAGGCAGGTGCTGTGTACCAGCAGGGAGATGAGGGGAGGCGTCAGGCAGCATGGCTGTGACAGAGGGCTGCTGACATCAGCATTAGACACCAGCACCTGTCACCACCATGCAGTGCCACCTCACTGCCACCAAGGGGATGCACAGGTGGAACAGAGACAGAAGTTTTGATATGCAGGTATTCTATAAAGCTGGAGTTTGAAAATCAAAGTGTTTCCCATTTACACACTGTCTTTAATCACCAAAGCAGAAATATCAGCTGTGATTTGCAGATTTCTGTGGTATTTTTGGCAAAAAAAAAAAAAGTCCTTCTTTGCTAATATCTGAACAGTGGCTTTACGCATCTTTAACATCCTTTTTCATTATTATTACAGGACAAACCAGAAAACTGGAACCTGTTTACTGCAAAGTCTGGCAGTTGTTCCCCTTCCCTTGTGAAATGGGCAATAATTTACTTTGCCTCCTGTTCTATCTTAAATACTGCAATGATCGCACTCTTTGCAACTTTGTGTTGTGTTTCCCCAATAATCCTCAATGGAACTATAATGCAGAACTAAAGAGAGGAGCAGCATGCCCAGCAGTCTGGAGTTCTGCCCACTGTAAGCAGAATGGCACCCATGAAGGAATAAACACTTCAGAAAACACATTACAAGCTAACAAACATCTACAGCAGCAAAAATCTTTCAGGAAACAAAACTGAAATACAAAAAATTTACGCATCCAAATAACCAAGAATAATGTCAGCCAACAAGCCCAGAGGGAGAGCAAATTATTTTACTCATTCATTTCCATATTACTACTTTTAACTCTAGTGAGAAAAAAAGCACTTATGAGAAAAATCTGGTGCGATGCCCCCCAGCCATATGGTATATATTAAGACATACATACCAAAGACAGAAAATTATAACACCGCACTTTTATTTCTATCTGGCAAGACGTACTGTCAGTTAAGAGTCAGAAGAAAGCCATTCTGCATTTCATTCCTTTGCCTGAAACTTACTTCTCCTAGACAAAACATTATCAATCCCAAATATGTGAGAGCACTTCCAGATCAGATATAAGAAAAGTAAATAAAAGCAAGCAACCAAGAACAGTAACCCTCTTGTAAACTACCAGTCAATGTAAACAATAATTTGGGGGGAAAAGACTGCTGTCATTGAAGTCTTTGTCCTTGAAAGAGCACTTTATGACTAAATCTTAAAGTCTAGCCTTCTGCAGTTATTTTATGTTCAATAGAGGATCTAAAAAAATTGTTCTGGCAATTAAGCTGATTTTGGGTTGGTGCAGCAGCGGAGCTGAGTTGTATCCCCCAGACCAGCACACGCCGCTCCATGGACCTGGGCAACCTGCAGCCACCTCTGTGGCTGGTGTCCTATGTGCTCATGGGGAAAAAAAAATTAAAACAGAAAACAATATTTAGGTCTGAAGCCTAGGTAATGTTCTTGTGATAGCAGCTAATGCCACAATCGTGTGCAAAAATTAAGTGGGCCACAGAAAGAGGTACAGGGGATGTGATCCCAAACCAGCCCATGACTTCGCTGGAAAGTTTTATCCACAGCTATAGCAATATGAGGACAAAACAAATCAAATGATCACCTGTAAGAGGTCCGAGCTACGTTTCAAGATCTGGGACAGAAGTGGGGAAAAATATTTGGTTTCCAGCCTGTGATATGTGGGGCTGAGTGGGAGCAGAACACCCTAGGAACTCCTGCTCTACATATTTGAACTATGTGCTTGAACTCAATCTTAAAACTTGCTTGATTCAGTTCCATGAATGAACACTTAGCTGAAAGCCTGCCCCTCTGAGCAAAGGACCCCCACTGTGGCTGTCATAGGATAAATGTTGCAAGATTTTACTGCAGTTTCTTAAAAAGGGTTTTAAAAAAATACAGTAAGTCAAAGTAACACCCAAGGGACTTATGCTACGGAGCAGCAGTCGTATTAACATATAAAGAGAAGGCTAAAAATATGAAAATCAAAACATGGCTATGCTTTTTGACCTGCTATTCTGCCCTTAAGAAGAAAAATATCTCAAAGGCCCACAGCACTACAGCAAAGTTCCCCCTTCATTATTGTTTTGTGATACAATTAAATCAACAGAAAAGTGTGGCTGTCACAAAAGGAGAAATTTGAGCTTCCGACTCTAGGTTTCAACTGATTTCTCTTGTTCAAGACAAATTAGTGTTCAGAAAATGAACTAATTTACATTAATTTCAGCCCTGCCATGTATGCTAATTGAGATGATTTCTTCCTATCACTTCCAGATACTTTGCAGTTGTAACTTTGCTGTCTCACCCTGTAACAACAGCTGTCACAAATATCAGCCCTTCACAAGTCCGTGTTCTCTGCTCTGATACTGCTGCTTTTCTTGGAAGGCACCTATGAATTTATGAATTGAGTTAGAGCTTCTGGATCTTTTTCCCCATTGATAGTGAAACTAGGATATAACTGAAAGAATATTTTTGGAAAAAAATATGCTTTCCAAATCCAAGCAGATTAGGGAGTTTCCAACTGATCTACAAATATGGGCCAAAAATCCCAGATAGTTTGATCTGGGAAGAACTGGGAACCCTAAAGTTGACTAATGGAGCATTATTTAGTGCAGTGGACAAATCCTCACTGAGGAAAGAGATATTATTGAATAAACAATTTCTTGGGTAGATTGAAGCCTACTTTCACATGAGTGAATCCAAACAGCAACAGAGCCATTCTGGAGTAAGGCTGAAAAAGCACCACAGTGGCCTTCTGGGGAAGTTGCTACATGTCTACAAGTGAGCAAAGACATGGAGGAGTAGGGAACACCCCTGTGCCCCATTTCCTCAAGAAATGTTCATGGTAGAACGTTTAGGATCACTAACTGTGCCTGTAATGAATATAGTATACTCCATGCTTGTAACACTGCCTGGTCTTTATTTTGCAGTTTATCTCAATGAACTGCCATATTTCACTTTGAAATAATTTCTGGAATTAGTTTTCCATCTATTTTTCATGGAAATATTTTGAAATGCCAGTAGTGCACAATAAGAGCTGCAGATTGTCCTGGCAATACGTTAAAAGCTCAAGGGTTGTCAATACTCTGCACATAGGTGTATATGAGTTAAGTTTTTTTTGAGATACACGCAGATTATTACTACTTACACATTCCTATGCAATGTAGTACAAAGTACAGACAGCTCTTTGGAAATGATGTCTAAGCTTAAAATACATAGCCATATTTTGATAGCCATAGAGAAATCATAATAATGGAAAGCCCCAAAAAAAGCACAATTATCTTCCAATTTTTGAGAGCTTCATTTTTCCTCTTTCTTATATTATTTACTATTTTAAAAAAAATCTCTTAAATTGTATAAAGCATTTTGTCACATGCAAATACACAGACCCTTCATGTTGTACAAGCTAAGCCCAGATCTGTCCAACCCATATCAGCAGCTTCTACCACTTGAACTAATTACCTTACCATTAAGTTTGGCCATGCTGAAATAATTCCTGTGAGTAATTAGGCTCATGTGGGTATCTCCAAACTAGCTTTTGGCTGTTTAAGTCAGATACTGATAAGAATATATAGTTATAAAACTTTTACAAAAACCTGAGTAAACACTTGAGAAGTTAGCCCTGATAACTCCCACGGGTATGGTCCAGACCACTTGAACCTACACTTTAGATGCTTAATGAGCCAGTCCTCATCCAGTAAATGATTATGCTTCTTTTATAAACAACATGGAGGGATAGGTGCCTGTGATGGGCCCCACAGAAGTCTACCTATAACTTATGCCCCATTCAGTTGCACAAAAATTTCAAGCATTGCTTAATAATAAGGATTATGGACCACCAAAAAATAATATATGCAACAAAAAGAGATTGTGATTGCACTTAGCTAGCCCTACAATACAGCTGTTCCCAAGAAAACGAAGGAAAGAATTCTCTCTCTTGCTAGCAGGCACTTTTTTTTTTTCCACTACCAAAAAAACCCCTCTTATTAGGGATCACAGTCTACGAACCAAACCAAATTCCCAGCAGATGTAGCATTCGGAAGTTTTAAATCTTTTTATAACTAATCCTACTCATTCTGTGTAAATGGCAATTTTCAGAGATATGTAATGTGGGTGGATTGTTTTAGGAGAATCATACCATGAGCTACCTTAGTATATTTAATTTACTTTTTGAAGTAAGAAAAAAATAAGAGTTACTGAAAGATTGTTTAAAGAACATCATTAAGAACAGCAAAGAAAAAGCTGAAGTGAAGAGAGGTCATGATAAATCTCTGAGAAGTAGTAGTGGGTGAGACAGGGTCTTTTTTCATGCTTCTCTGGGATGCTTTGAAATCACAAAGGTAACAAAATATGCTGTATTAGTATAGGAAAGTTGAAAATAATCTTCAAGACAAATACCCTATGAAACAAACAAATATTTGCTGCTTAAGTGGATCATTTTAATGTGATGCATCATTCATAAAAATAAATAGATAACTAAATTCAAAGCTGAGCCTGAAATGCCTCAGAGCATCTGGACAAGAATGTAATAGTTAAATAGCTACATTTCTACAAGTATAGTTGTACATATAAGTGTACTCCATATCAGTATAGGTCTTCTTACAGGGAAAATGAATTAGCTAGTACAGTATAAAAGATATCTTTATCAGTTTGATTATAGCTTCTTTCCTAGAGCTCCTGTTGTTACATCAGTACAAATTTTTGTGCATAAAATGTATCTTAAAATCCAGTATATCATAGCAATCCTTATTTTAGAGTTTCTGAGACTCCTGTCCAGATGTGGTTTCCTGAAGGAATGCCTGTCTTTGATCCAATGATCTAAGCAGCAATATCAGTACTTCTGCTTTGTGGCTTATGTTTTTCCTGTGGAGCTTTACTGAGGCATGATGTCGTCATGCAGTTCTTCCCTATAATGACTCAAAGAAAGAAAATTTTTCATTTTTCACTCCTTCCTGAAGGACTACCAATAGATTGTGCTACATTAAATGAAAAAATGCAGTTATGCCACATATTGCAACACATTCCAGGAATGTTTACCATGGAGGCTGACTTACTTTCATGCATTTTGTACAAACTAAAGAAGAAGGAAGAAGCAGATACTCTTTAAACAATTTCATCTCTATTAGTTCCTCTGTTTTCACACCTACTTCTCCCTTACTCCCATTGCTTCAGTAAGTCTCTTTCCCCTCAACCTCTCCACCATCATGTTCTTCCTACTTTACCTGCTTCCATGCTTTCTATAGACTCAAATATTCCTGTTTGGATTTGCTCATCCTTTCAACCTGTTTCCTCAAGTTGCTCTCAAATAACAATCCTCACTAGAGAGCTGCAAAACAGAGCTATCTTCATCTTCTTTCTTGAGAAGAAGTAGACCCAAGAAAATATCAAAATATCTAATTGCAAAGCAAACCACCATAACTCATGAAATCCAGCATACATTGGTCAGGGGGTTCTCTGTCTCTAGTCTCTTCAGAACAGTGTGCTCACAAAATCCAAAGCTCCTGTACATACCTGTCACGTTTTCAGGCACTTTCTGGAACTAAAGTGACCTACAAATAATAAAAAATATCCTTCCATTGCAGTGTGCCATCACCAAAAGAACACTCCTCTATATTGTGCAGCCATTTGGCTGAAAATGAAATCTGCAGATTTCCAGTTTGCTTCATAAAAACTGTTGATTCCCTTTGTTTCATTGCCATTATTTGAAGGGCCTTGATGTTTTCAGTGTCATCTAAACATAAGTGTCCTATGTTGTAATTAAACTTTGATCAAATTTTTAATAGGATCTCAGAGGAAAACAGTATTTGACTAACATGTATTATTCTGCATGTATTAATCAAGTGAATTCTTGTTGAACTGCCTGGATTTCACATAATAACTACTCTTCTCCATTGTTAATTAGCAGAGCAGAAAAAGGATAGAATCTGTTGTCACTGAAATAATACTTTTGTATCCAGAATATTCTAAAACTTGTTGTTTTAATTCTTAGTTCCAATTCACTTAGTTTCAGAATGTCATTTTTAGCCTTTCCTGAGGCACTTTACTTAAAAATGCAATATCCATATATTCAAAAACAGTCCCAAACAATATCAAACCATACATTTATGGCATTAAGCGCTTGAATCACTTAGCCAGCTGTCCCTTACAAATCACCATTAAATAGCACTTTGGTGTATATTGGTGTTAGTCAGCATTCTCTTCATCATTAAACTGGAAGCAGATTAATCAGAATCACCAATGCAACGCTTTCTGAATGATACGAACATTGGCAAACTGGGGAACAAATCCTCAGAAAGCTTAGCTGTATGGACTATGGTAAAGGTAACCTTTGGTAAACTGGGCCTACCTTGAAAACAGAGCAAAGCAACAGAACCTCCACAGATTTATAGGGACAAGGAATTCAGTCTACAGCAATACCTATTGCTGGGGTTCTGGTCTGGTTTATAGAAGGAAGCTGAAAATTCCTAGAGTCTGGAGAAAAGCTAATATGCCTATACCTTCGGCTTAGTTATAAAAGTGATTTGTTACACTAAAACCTTCATGTTCTATCTCTGTAGATAATTTATTATTTCTTGATGTTAAGAAGTGATCTGATTTCAGTAGATAAGTATCCTAAAATTAAGAAAATATCCCCAAATAAAAGGATTTTCAGACACACCATAAAAGACATAGCAAGAACCAGGCCCTGGAAACTCAAATGAGACACATTAAAATTAGAAGTTAGGCACCTTTTTAAACAGAATATGATTAATAACTGGAAAAATATACAGAGTGGATTCTTTGCCTCTTGTAGAATGTGTAAGGTCATGCACTTTAGATGATAACAAGATTACTTTCAGCTACAAGCTAAAAATGACTGGGGAGGAGAAAGCTCAACCCACATTAGACAATCACATTCTGACAATGAGCTACCGATGTGAAAAAAGGCAAACACTGCCCTACAATGTATAAGCTCAATTATTTCTAGTAACGATGGGGGAGTATAACATGGTCGTGGTAAAGCATTGCTAAGACATCGTTTCAGTTATTGTGCGCAATTATGAATGCTTGTGTTCAAAAAGATTAACTTAGGCTAGAGCAGCTGCAGAAGAAGACTACTAGGAGGATGAGCAGAATGTAAAATATGTCATAAAAGGAGATAGAAAAAGCTTGTCTTGTTTAGAGAAAGGATGACTGCTATCACTAAATATAACAGGGTTGCAAAGGAGCTGTTTAAGCCAAAGGACAATCATAGAAAGAACAAAAGGTGAAAACTGGACTTGAATAAGTTTACTGTAACTTAGATTCTTTTTAATCACTAGGCAAACGAAGCATTGAGACAGTTTTGCAATAGGGATTTGGGAGACAAACTATTCTAACCAGCTTTAAGACAGAGCTTAAATCCACAGACACTGAAGCTACAGCATCATTGTCATGGCTCCTGGAGCACTGGGGACCAGAGCCAAACTGAAAGGTCCCCTCCTGGGGACATCAGCACCACGTGGGTCAGGCCAACCACCCTGAAACTACAGGGACTGATGAAACAAGCATCCAGCTTAAATTCTGATCAAGTCCTGAAGTTAATATCTTACTCATCTTCTTTCAAAGAAAATAAAATTGTATCTTCTCAGAAGCAGCATAGTTTCCAGGCTTTCTGTCAATGTCAGAAATTTTAGAAACTTGCAGTAATAATTCATTTATTTTTTTCAAAACAAAGCTCAAGTTGCATTGAAAACACCATGGTTAAAAAGACTCATGCCAAGGTTCATATATAAACAGGTAGTATTTAGATCAGGCTGCCAAAAATAAGAATTACCTGGATATCAAACAACTATTCACTGTTTTTCTTGTACTTCACAGGAATAGAAAGCACTAGTTCAGCCACAAAGAGAGGTTAACATTTATTAACAGTAATTCAACTTAATGTTGTCTGACTTGATGAAATAGATATTGCTGCGGGTACCTTTCTTGTCGCATATGAAGTGGTGAAGCACTGCTGAACTTTAATAGCAATCTAGCTGCACTATGATCATCTATTTTCCTCCCCAGACCCCCAGTTCTTAAAAAAAGGTCATTTCATTACCTTGGCTTCCTGAAACACTTCAGATTTATTATTTGTCCTCAGGGCACAAAAAAATAAAAAATCTGTTTATGAAGACTCTAAGCTATTTTCCCTTGATTAGAATAAATTTTAAACTACTTATAGCTTCCTACCATGCTATCAGTTTTTGCTTTCTTGAATACCATGGCTGCTCTAATTAGATTTATAGTTTCTCACTTTGTTATTATGAAAACTGTAGAATTCTATTTTAAAAAAAACAACCTTAAGAAAAAAATTGCAAATAAAATGGATGAGGATTCAACATTGAAGTTCAAGTTCCTTTGCATTTAGCATTATTACTAAATTTTTGTGAAATAAAGTATTTTGCTTGTGGAACTCATAAAGCCATGCCTACAATTATTTCCCCTGAAAATAACCACTTGACTATAGCCCATTTTTATCAGCTTGAGAGCTCATGTTTTTTTCTCTTGTGCAACTACTTGCCTTCAAAATGTTTTGTTTTGTGACAAAGTAGAGGCAATACTGTACATTTTCTCTTACTAGTAAAATAAAGTTTTTTATCAATTAAAAAAAGACAAAGGAAATAAAGAAAGAGCAGGATCTTTTATTACTTTTGTTAAACTGTGATTCATGAAAGTGAGCACTAGATGAATGAGTTTTTAACATGTTTTGATATATAAGCAGGACTATTTTTAATAACTGGTATTTAGTTTTAATCTATTTATTTTTTTTCTATTTATATTTATATTTAATTTTATTCATTTATAAGCAAATATCTAGGACAAGCATAGAAGTTTCAAAATAAAGCATGCCACAAGATTACAATAGATAGGACTTAAGAACCTGGACCCTCTCATAACCAGTCGGCAGATGCCTCTGTTAGAGATTGCAAATGAATTCAGTTCAAAACTAAATGCTTTTTGAGTCATTCACAAGAGACTGGAATTCAGCCTTTAAATACACATGGGAAACCATCAAATGTGAGTCAATAAAACAACGCATGAAAAGCCACTTGTCCTGGCGAGACTCTTCTACACCAGCTTTTGAGAAAGCACTTCAGAGGGCTTGCAATAGCACAAATTCCACAGCCAGCATAAAACCAGATTGTGCTAACAGTAACCTTTCCTCCTGTTTCTTACCCTGTGCCAGCAAGGTGACATGAAATAGAATTTCAATTAAATTAATTCACTTATTAAATAAAGTTGTTCCTGTAATTTTTAAGCTATGCTTAAAGGAAGCCATAGCTGCAGTTCAGCTATTCCCAAGGCTGAACTATGAAGTGGTTTGTTACCAAAATCAGACAATACCCTAGTCTCTGAAGGAGAAAAGCCGGCGGGGAGACTCGGCTGCAGAGACAATGTAGACGTGGCTGCATGGGAGCGATGGGTCTCAGTTCCTTGCAGCCAGTGGAGGTCTGATCAGATCAGAGCATGGAACATCCAATCTGCCTTAGGACACTCATTCCTTACATGACACTGGCTGCATCACTGCACAGCGACACACAAGATGCTTGAGACATCCAGAAGATACAAGACCTAATGGGAACCCATGTCCTCCTCTGGCAGGTGCTGGAAGCTGAGTAATGGCTGAGGGAACCTCAACCTGCTCCAGGTATGGGCAGCTGAATCTGAGTCTAGACTGAGCACAACGGGGCTGCAGTGTATGTTCCAAGATGTGTGAACGCACATCCTGGCCCAACTGGCATTTTAAAATCTCTTTAGGACAACATTTCTGCTTTGGATTGTAATTAGGCAGTATCCACCTTTCTAAAGGCAAGGATGGAAGAGACTGGGAATTGACACAAGTCTCAAAGTTTTCTTTTGCAAGTAATGATAAGACGAAATTCTGTATTTCAATGATTGCTTTATGCTCAAATAAATCTAAGCTGGAACCATACCAAAATTCCTGAAGTAATTTTTTATAAATATAGAATTTCAATCTCTGTATTTTACCGACAAATGTCAATGTTGCATAGCTCAGTCATCAAAGAGCCAAACAAAATTAACCTGTTGTTAGCTAGCCTTACCCCATATTTGGGGAAGGAATAGGAAGGGTTCTTACTGGACAGTCACAATTTTGTTAGTATTATACTTACAGGATAAACTCCATAGTCCATTTCTTCCAGATTATTTGTAAATTTATGTTTTGGATATAAATTAAAGTTAAATTTACCAAATGGAAGTCCTCTGCTATGGGCCAGAGACACTATGGCAGTGACTTCTCTATATTAAACTTTTAATTCTCTTATGACCTACTTGAAGTAGACAGCTTTTTTCCTCTATGGACTATTGCATACTTCTACCAAGCTTATCCTTCTCCTGTGATAAAAGTTAAGACTTTAAAAGCTAGTTTTCTAAGAAACACCCCAATTGATTAAATTTAAAATGCTTTATATGGTATTAAATCAAAATTTTGTGTAACAAAGCATTCTACTTTACAAAGTCCCTCAGTCTCTTTGAGCCAATCTGTCCCCCCCCTCCAAGTTAACCAACTCTAGCTTTTTTCCATATGAAGTGACTACAACTTTTTCCTTGATCATATCTATATAAACACAAACTTACAAAGCTTCAGGAACTGCCCAGTTTAACCCTACTGCTTCAGTGGTTAATCAGCTCACCAACACTCTGCTCCATTTGCCCGGAAGAACAGTCCCTATTTTGTAGATCTATCTTCCTTATGAAGAACAACTATAGCTCCCTTCACATCTGCTTTTTCCCCACAAAATTGCCCCCCCCCCCCAGCTAGTCTAACAGTGAATAATATGACAGGTTCTGTATTGTAATAGTGTGGAGCTGTCCCTGTAGTGCTTGCATTCCCCATGCTTTATATGTTTTATAGTCCTCTATTGTTCTGGCAAATAAAGCAGAAAATGTGATACACAAATTTTTGTGTTGAGGTCTAGAGCTGAGCTCACTTCAGTTCCTACTAAAATCACATGAAGAAATCAGCAGTTTTGGAGACAAGTTCAGATGGCTACAGCAGAGTAAGACAACTTATGTCCCCAAAGTGCCAGTCTCCATCCCCAGAACAGGAGGGAAGCCCAAGAGCACCAGTCAGCTGCTTGCCACAACCCCCTGCTATAACTGAATTTGACAGACACCTTTCAAAATTCTTCTGGATGAACAGCAGCTAGTGTCAGAAAGTTACATCCTCAGAAGTACTTTGCATTTCAGTGTCAGAAATGGAAAACAGACTACCCAAAGCCTCATCTGTGTGTGAATGTCTTGGCCAAGTTCCCCACTTTATACACAGCAAAAATAAAGTACCTAATGAAAGGATCCTCAGAAACAGATTGAGGAGTAAGAGACAGAAGAAAACCCTAAATCTTCCTGGGTCTAAAAATCTGAAAAATTCAGTAACTAAATTCTTCAGGAATGTGACTCAGAAAAAAAAAAAAAAAAAACTTTCTTGAATTTTGTGTTTCTCATTCAGCATATTTCAGCAGAGAACAAATAAATTATTTGTTCCATGTTAAACAAAAATTCCTTTAGATTATCACACATATTTGATAAATGCTTCAGAGCAAATCTGATTTCCACACTCGTGCTAAATCTTTAGCCAAACTTCAGTTAGAAGCTAGCATACACCTCTTTGATGGTCTCAGGGAAAAATGCAGCTAAAGCACATCCCAATTTATTCTGGTTGAATTCATGGCAGATTATGACTGAAAATTTTTTTAAAGAGTTCATTACATCTTTGCCCTCCTTAAGCAAAGGTTATCACAAAGCTGCCTATTTGAGTGAATAATGACTACTGGGTGGTCACTAGGGCCTGTGTTATTACTTATTAAATGTTCAGTGATAAATTTAAGTAGGTACTTCACAAGGAGGAATCTCTACCAAGAGCTTTACTATTTTTAGATTCCATAATAGAGTTTCATTTACAAGGGAGAAAATAATGAGCTCAAAGTATATATGTGTGCTGAGCAAACAGATGGAATCTCTCAACAAATTAACTATTCATATCTAAATGAAGAATTTAAAGTTAATTTTTCTAAAAATTTAGACTTGCAGGATAAAACAGCTGTTAAAGTATTTTTTTTAATATAGACTTTAGTAATGCTCAATATTCTTCATCTTAACAGCTAACACTGTCAGCATTTATTGATTCAGTCTTCTAATAATTACATCATCTTTCCAGCATGTCAGAGAATGTCAAAGTGACTGAGATGCCATATGACTGGACATTCTAGTGTCACAAAATATTTGTGTCAGTTGTTTATCTAGAAACAGACAGAAAATCTCAGTGTTAGAGAAGCAATATAGCAACCTTATTAATTATCTGCTATGTAAAAATATTTCATTGCTTCCTGTAATGCTGCCCAAAATAGCCTTGTCAAGTAAGTATTTAAATAGTTGTATTTAAATATACTAGAACTCAACTAGGGCACTTTGACCAATGTCACATCTTCCCAAAACACCATAAGGTCTTTCAATATTCAGCTATTTTATTTTATCAGGAAACCCCCACAGCCACAAAGCATCTTTACTTTCCCGCAATAAGATGGGAAGTTGTACTTGTGTAGCACCTGGATTGCTCCTGCAGGTTTGTTTCCTTCAGGCATTCAACCAACTCAAGCTTAGGCTTATGAAAAGACAATTTTTTGATTACAAACTGCACTGATTTTAACCATTACACTATTGTTCCTAAGGGCTGAAATGAGACAAAAATTATAGTATACTGATTCATTTGATAAGTAAAAAAAAAAATCATGTTTAAGGGGTTTAGTACCTTGAATTTATAATTTTGAACTAAAATGCATATTTTCTTTTTTTTCATAAGTAAAAAATCAGTGAAGACAGTAGGTCCAGTGGGTCACCAAAAATAATTAAACTCCAGCAGTAGATAAACTAATAAAATACAAGCACATATTTTGTTAAAGAAATTAAAAATCATCATTCTTTTTCCTCTCTTTTAAGAGGTTTATAAAATAACATGCAAAGTCACATCTAGATTGAAATGATCACCCTGGAATAACGGATTTCATTCAGTAATAAAAAGCAGCTGAGCAGAACTGAGAAATAACCCTACTCCAAGGAGTAAGTAATTCATGTGAAGGACTGCACTTTTTCTTCCTGAGGATTTTGTAACAAGAATGACTAGAATGAAATCACTGTAAGACTGGCTCAGGCTCTTGTGAGGTGATGCTCGGGTATGAACAAGCTCCTTTTAGTAATTTGACAGTTTTCACCTCAATCTAAACTCAAACTTTCTAACTTTAGCCATGTACTGCACTCAGTAAATGCCTCTTTTTGCTGTGGCATAAACTGTAAGAACAATCTCGTGCCCTTGCAAAGGCATGATCCCTCCTTCTCTCCACCTACAGCAATAGCTGAGCAGGAGCAGGGCAGAGGGTCTCTGCCCTTCACTCTGTGTGCCACGAGAACTGGGAGCCAGCCCCATTTCCACTGTGCCACACACCATGGCCTTGGTAGCCTTCTTCTCCAGTTGACTTATTTTAGCATCTGAAAGAGATGTAACTATACCAATCATTCCTTGCAAGCAGCAATTTGCTTTCATTGGCATATCTTTAAATTTGGATTATTCATTCTTCAAGACCTGGAGCAGATTTTTCTTGTGAACTCTCTCTGAAAACACACAAATGATTATCAGTCACAACACTGATAACAGACAAACAAACAGTGAAATCAACTGGCAGGACAGGTGATGATCAGGATCTTAACAGAGGGCTCTTGAGCTCTCTTGTCCTGTAAGCCTGAATTTTCACCACATATAATCAACACTGCTTCAAAATACAACAAATTGGCAGATATGGGGGAAGCAGTCTGATCACAACATTTGTCTGTCATAATATGCCAGAAATTAGTTTACAAACTTGTCTTCGAAATTACAATAATAACCATTTCCCAATATCCTTTCACATTTGCAAGAGGCTTCAATGCATCTTAATTGATGAAGTCCAAGAGCCCAGTAATTTCAGCTTGAATACGCGATCGCATCCTGATACACATAAAATGCAGGGACAATAATAGGCCTGGCACAACAGGAAAGTTGGGGAGATGGGGCTGCGACTGACTGTCACAGCACAACACATGACAATCAGCCATCGCAGCAACAGGCTGGGGACAAGACGCAACGCAGGCGGGCACATTGGCAGTGGGAAGTTCATGCAGCCACGGGAACATTTGCTCAATATATTCTCGAGGCATAGACACACACCGAATGCAATTTTAAGATGGTCCTAAATTTCTAGATGACAGCCTTTTTTCCCCTTAACTTCATTAAGGTTACCTCTCTTGCTATGAATTACCATGAAACTTCAGCTCTTGAAGCACACTGACAATGTTTTTTAGAGGGGAAAGTATTTTGGTTTTGTCGCAACTATCAATGAAAGCTTAATTCATTTTTCCTTGACTTTTGTGCACTATTATCCATATTATAATAGCAGCCATGAACAGTTTAAGATTGGGTTTTATAGTGCAAGCACGTCTGTACAGAATAAGAAAGTCAGTCTTTGCTTTAGAGATCATGCTCTAACTGGGGAACAAATAAGAAAATAAAATAATAATATTAGAGAATCAAGACATAGGCTGTATTTGTCTAATTGATACTAAACCCATAAAAGGAATGATTTACCCATTAAAAAAAAGAAAAAAAGAGACAAGATGGATTTTAAGGTAACATTTAAGTGAGAAAAAATAGCTAAACAAACTTCCACACAGATACAGAGGACACCAAAGAGAATCAGTCAGAGGCACATGGCTTGCTTCCTGGCTGTTCCCTTTGGTGCCTCCTGGGGTAGAAGAATGGGCAGTTCAAGGCCCCAGACTCCATAAGTGCTTTAATTGCTAATCTATTACGCTATAAACAGGCCAAACCAACTCCATGTATCTGGTTGCCCTCCATGTCCTTCTCTCCTAACTGTCTTGTTTTTATTGAATTCAGTGCTGTTTAAGAGAACTCAAGTGAATTTGGTATATCATGTTGCAGCACTTGTGTTGGGGCTACTTGCCTGTCACAGGAGAATTCAGCTAGAAGATGTCAAGGTCTCCACACCAGCTCACTTACAAGCTTATAAAGTAGTCCAGGAAACTTTGCATTTCTGGGATTATTCTTGAAGCTACCAAGAGATGAACAGGGCAGCTGAGCTCTAGTCTTGTCTCATGCCCAGAAGCTCTAAAAACTGTTCACCCGCACCTAATTTTTCCACATGGTCACTATAGAGGTCTATCTCATTTTCTGGCTCCCAAGCTTGACATATAGGGCCTGACACATGGAAGGCCTGAGTATGCTCAGCCCACATCAGCATTAATGGGAGCTTTTCAATATACAAATTTCTATGCAGTGCTCAGTATCTCTAGAAGTCAGCTCTCAACTGTCTTAAACTGGATACCAAACTTGTGGAATACATTTGGTCTTAATCAGTGTTTTTAATTTATCATTGGTAAAATGGAGTTAATGCCATAAACCCCACTGTATGCTTTTTTTTTTATACACAAATAAAAATTTGAACATGCTGGTTAACAGCTTTTAAAGTGTATCTGTTGAACAAGGTATTTGAAATGAGGATTAAAAGAACAAGTGAGGAACAAATATGTGTGTATATTTTGATATAAATGTTATTTTCCATTATCAACATGACCTACAATTTGTACACTGCAAAAAGTCTTACTGCTTTCAATAAGTATTAGTATAGATAAAAATTACTAGTCTGACACAATGACTATTTTAATCTCTTAATAGATTTTTAATGAAATCTATACCTTATTGGTATCAGAATCCTCTCAAAGGTATGAGGTAGCGAAAAACCTGATCTGATCGCAAAGTTTTACATCAGTTTTTTACTCCATACATTTTATTAAAAATTAAAATGCAATTTAAAAGTCACATTAAAATTTAATGATGCTCAAACTTTTCCCCATACCATTTTCTGGCCACTCAGGGGAGAAAAACAGATGTATATAAGACCTGAAAAAAAAAATCACTACTGAATAATTGTTCTTGCTAAAGTAGACCAAAATTGGCCCTGACACATCAATTAGCACTTTGGTTTAGGCTATGTAAAACTGTCTCTAAAGGCATTTTCTTATTTAAAACTCTGGGGTCCCTTTACAAGGGCTGCCACATTGGAAGTGTTCTTCTGTGTCTCCAACTCAGCGATCACCTCTCATATCACCTGCAAAGCATTAAGTGTTGCCTATAATATCAAACATCAAACCCATCTGCACCCACTATACAAGGCTAATATAAGGAATATTATACATGCCATACTGCTCCAGAGGTTCATTCTACTTTTCAACCTTGACCACATTGATACCAGCAGGAGCTACAGGTATATTTGAAAGGTTAAAATATTGAGTTATTTTACTATCATATTCATAACTTGCCAATTCATAACTTTACTGACATATTCATAACTTTGAAATAAATTATGAAGCAGACACCATAATTCACTTTTATAAGTGTTAAATTGTGGAGTAACTCAGGGCTTCTCAGCAGATTAGGCAAAATTGGATTTTAATGTCCAAGAGCTACTGCTGCCATGGCAGGGGGTTAGGGTAAACCTGACAAGTACAAGAGCACTTGCAGAAATGGGTGAAAACATTCAGAGTGATGGGACTGGGTCAAACTTGAGTGAAGCTAGGCCAGTTTAAGTCTTTTTTGTGTAGGCTCCCTCTCTGCCTAGCTTGCTCCTCCAACCTTTGGGTGTTCCTGCCTGCCTTAACCAGTTACAGGCAGGGAATTTTCTTCCTCAGGAGGTAAAAATACTTGGGGACATAGTTCCTTGTCAGGTAAACATGGGCAATTACTGGCTATGCCATAACAATGAGAATATATTGTGTTGATAATGCTGAAATCCTCTCCATAAGGCACGTATGATAGTCAACCACTCGAAATGGTTAACTTCTGGGCATAAAGACATTTAATTAGTAATTAAACACTGTGTCACACAAACTTTGAAAGTTTTATCATCATTATGGTTTCAATACATACCATTTGCAGGAGGGAGTCTCTTAAACTAAACTCAAATGTAAACTTTCTTGACCAATGTCAGTTTGGCACCAACTCACTATTTAATTGACTGTTAACAAATTCTCCAAGATATGACTGCTATACAGATATTTTATCTTCCTGTTAATTGGTAATTATGCATTGGCAGGAAAAACAGTGTTTCTTTCCAATTACTCCAGAACTCAGTGATTATTTAAACTTTGCTAATTAGCAGCGGAGGGCTGGTACATCTTTTGGGCAAATTGTATTTGATAATTCCTATTAAAATATACATGGCAGTAGTTGACTTGTAAGAAACAAAAAAAAAAAAAAGTGGCAGTTCAAAGGGTATTAGATACAGCACAAGGCAAATGGGGGCCTATTAAAATTTCCCCAACTGTTCTAATGAGAATGCCGAGGGTCATTTCTTCCTAGTTTACCATCTGTTTGGTTTCTGGCAAATATCTCCAGTGTGAAGGGAGGGTCCTGGAGCCCATTTGGCTTGTCACAAAGTAAACCAGGGATGTACAGCAATTTCAATGAGTTATAAAACTGCACTTTGAGAGCAGTAGCATATACATAGCTAAAAACTTGTTTTTATGAACTGGCATTTACTGATTATTCCTTACTTTTAAAAGCTGTGAACAAGCATATAAAGGCAAAGACCCAGTAGGAGGGACCAATTTTATAGGCTCACCTAACAAGAAAAAAATCCAACAGTTGGCCTTTTTTCCACCACGCAGAGTTAGTGGGGGATATTTTCTTTTATCTGTCAAAATCTGACAGCAAAACATTACCCCAGAATCATCAGTTTGGCATAAACTGATGCCAAAACCAAGCCTCTGAAAGCTCAAAACCACATACCCCATCCAGAAGCAGGGGGAGCCCTAGGTCCCTTCAACACGCAGTCTGGACCGATGTAGCTACAGAGGTGGGGATCACAACCAGAGCATTTTTTGTAGTACCCTGTTGCGCGTGACACTGTGGGTGCCCTTCAGTCATCCAGGCACCCCCTTTGCCCTTCTTCCTCTGGGGATGAAACCAGCAGCATTACCAATGATACCCACCTATGGTCGCTGTGCCCTAAGACTGATCGTGACTGTTGAGTCAAAGGGGAATACGAGATCGGGAAACTACTTTTATCCTTTTCCCCACTTCCCAACTCATATGGAGCCAGATCAAAATGGTCCTTCATCTATAAATTAAAAGGGGTTTTTGGTTTTGGTCTGCTATGCAAATATGTATGTAACCAAAATACCAAACAGAGGATTATGTGAAGGCTGCCTTCATCCTGTCAAAAGGCAACAGAATAATTTAAAAGAAAAAGACCATAAAATAAAGTGTAATGACAAGTAAATTATTTCTGGTGATTGCTCTTTCCATGATTTCCTCTAGGAAATCTGTTATTCCCTATATTTTAAAGAATATTTGTAACTACTCCAATTTTTTAAAAATCCCAGAGACTCAATGTGTAATGACCTTCACAGCAGGAAAAAAAAAAAAAAAGATTTGCAGAAGAGGAAAGATTGCAAGATAATTTTTTTTTTTTTTTTTTTGCTTTCTAGCAGATGCAATTCCCCTCTTCAGGCACTAAAATGTTTCCAGGTACCCCACAGAGTTAAACAAACCCCAAAACACACCAGCAGTTTATGACTCACTGGAGAAAGGAGACATCCGTTTTAAAAGATAAAAAGTTACAAGTTGTATAAACCAACACAAAAAATAAACAAAAATTTTTCTGTTAGCCAATTTGGCCTGTGGCAACACTTTCCAGTGTAGTAAGAGCTTTGAATCCTCTGTACTGTATTTACTGTACTGAAGCCTATGGACTTTCAAAAGGACCCTTTCAATTGAGGTTAAAATGAGGTTCATGCATATACGAATATTATCAGGAAACTACTTAGAATCATAGTTGTCTAGTTTGACAAGGACCTTTCAGATCATCTAGCCTAACCATCAACCTAACACTGACAAAACATCACTAAACCGTATGTCTAAGCTCTATGTCTACACATCTTTTAATCACCTCCAGGGAAAGTGACTCAACCACTTCCCTAGGCAGCCTGTTCTAATGCTTGATAACCCTTTCTGTGTAAAAAGTTTTCCTAATATCCAGTCTGAACCTCCCCGGTGCAGTTTGAGGCTATTTCCTCTTGCCCTATTGCCTATGACCAGGGAGAAGGGACCAACCCCCACCTCTACAACCTCCTTTCAGGTAGTTGTAGGGAGCCATGAGGCCTCCTCTCAGCCTCCTTTCCTCCAGACTAAACAACCCCAGTTCCCTCAGCCTCTCCTAATGAGGCTTATGCTCTAGACCCCTCACCAGCTTCACTGCCCTTCTCTGGGCCTGCTCCAGCACCTGTCTTTTTTGTGGTAAGAGGCCCAAAAGTGGACACTGCCCTCAAAGTGAGGCCTCACCAGTGCCAAGTACAGGGGTATGATCACCTCCCGAGTCCTACTTGCCAAGCTGTTTCCGATACAGGCCAGGATGCCATTGGCCTTCTTGTTCACCTGGGCACACTGCTGGCTCATGTTCAGGTGACAATCAACCAACACCCCCAGGTCCTTTTCTGCCAGGCAGCTCTCCAGCCGTTCTTCTCCCAGCCTGTAGAGCTGCCTGGGGTTGGCGTGACCCAAGTGCAGGACCTGGCACTTGGCCTTGTTGAACTTCATCCCGTTGGCCTCAACCCATCCAACCAGCCTGTCCAGATCCCTCTGCAATGCCTTTCTGCTCTCAAGCAGATCAACACTCCCACCCAAATTGGTGTCATCTGTAAACTTACTGAGGGTGCACTTGATCCCCTCATCCAAATTATTGATGAAGATGTTAAACAGAATAGGGCCCAATACTGAGCCCTGGAGTCACCACCTGTGACTGGCCACCAACTGGAGTTAACTCCATTCACTACCACTCTTTTGGCCCAGCCCTCCAGCCAGTTTTTTATTTGTTTATTCCACATTTATTAAAAGGCAGACATCAGCATACTAATTATGATTTTGTGTAAAATTATCTTGGAGGGGCTTAACAATAAAGGCTTACATTTCCCACTGTACTTTGTAAGAAAATTAACTATACTGAAATTTTAAATAATTTTTCACGTGTGCACAATGTGAAAATCTACCAGGGAGCTGGGATGCTTTGGGAAGAGCCTGAATGCGGAGAGGGAGTGTGACTGGCAGGTCAAAGACAAGCTTTGATGTGCACAGCCCAGCAGGCCTGTCTGCTCAACCAGGCTGTCAGCTGGGACGATCCCATGTAATGAGACAGATTCAGGTCCTCGCCACACAGCGCTCCTTATCGCTGCTGAGGGATTACACTGTAATCTTCTCCTTTAATTGCAGAAATGATACTCTGTTCCTTGCTTTCCAGTGCACGTGGCTTTAGAGGAGCTGAGCTGTATTTTTGTACTTATCCCAAGTTACAGTCTGGCGCTCCTACAAGCCACAAAACCCATTTAATCTTAATCTCATTTGCAAGCCATCATTTGCATCAAACCCACCACTTCTTCTGTAGCTTTCCAACATGTTTTTTAATACTCCTTCCAAATATATAAGAGGAAAGTGGGAGACAGAGGTTAAGAATGAGAGCCTCTAAGTGACCTTACAGACACCCTTACTGCATGGAGGGTAGCCTTGGTGGTCTGACAAAGTCCAAAGCATAGCCAGAGGACAAGCTGTCCAGAAGAGGCCAAATGCCATCAAGGACCCTCAGAATCAAAAGCTGAAGGGAAAGACACAGAGGAACAGCAAGATCCCACAGAAGTCAAAAATGCATCTCCAGAGAGAGATTGGGGATGAATGGCATTGAGGGGTATAAGTGACTTCATGGCTTGAGAGAGATGAAGAGTAGAATTGCTCTTCAGCAGGCAATGCTGAAGAAAGTGGAAATGTGTCTCAGGTATGCACTGCACTGGTCAGGAGAGCGGAAACGACACAGAGATGCAACTTTGGCTATCTGTTGTATGAAGGGATCTAGCAAAGAAAGAAATGCTTTTAAGAAAAGATTTTAGAATCATTCCTTTGTTAAAGGATCCTCACAGCTTGGTTAGTGAGGTTTCAAGTATATGTTTGTTTTATCCCAGTTCTAATTTTAGCTTTACAATTTTAGTTTTACTGTTGTCTGAGCCCAGGCAATGGTTCAGCTTGGGAGAAAAGATGAATATTGATGACCACTATTACGTTTTATCCCAAAAAGCTCATACATTTCTTCAGAAGAAGTTATTAAAAGAAGTTGCCTTCCCAAATTAAAATAATCAGCAAGGTTTATGTCAGTATAATCCCACAGAGGAAACTATGAACTATTTCTTTGGCTACACAATATACACAGAAAGAGAACGAAACCGTAACCTTCAGAATTAACTCTGTTAGCAATAACATATTTTATCTTTTTTCTTCAAAGCTTCTTGATGTGGTTAACTGTGATAACTGACAACGGTTGTGTCTCCATCAAGTGACTTCCTAAACTGGGTAATTAAAAGATAATTGTAATCATGATACAGTAACTTATGGCACAAAAGACAGATGTGTATGTTGGGAAGACTTCATATTGTCAGGGCAGACAGGAAGATTATCATAATCTAATGTGACCTCCTGTGTAACACAGGCAAGAGCATTTCAATGGTAATATTGCAAGGGAGGAAAAAAAATAGTCTTCCCTGCTCTGTAAGCAACCACTATTAACCCAATTTCAGAATATTGCTGTCTTCAGATTTTGAAGGCTCAGCTTCACCTCTCCCCCCCATCTAATCTAAGGTAAACCACATAAATCTTTGAATTGAGGTCTTCAAACCTGACGTAGTCCTTGACATTTAAAAAAAAAAAAAAACATTTCCAGAAAGCTAAAGCTAACCTGAATATCACCAACACTTGCTGGAAAGGAAGAGCAGCTTCTTTGCTAGTTGGAATTGGTGATATAACAGATAGATCCAAGTTTTCTGGAGAAAGTGCTTTACATTTTCTTCAGAAAATGAAATAATGCTACTCCTGCCTACTATTTTATTAAACAACATATTAAATACTGTGGATATTACTCTCTTTTGCAACTGCTTCTGGAGATTTGGAGATTTTAAAACAGATAATTTGTAAAAATACCAAATTGTTTTTAAATGCAGATGATTCACATGCTAAATGCTTTTTGGAAGAGCCCAGCCTTCTCACCCCTCACTGCAGAACAGAGAAAAGAAAAGTTTATGTAGTTCTCAGTACTGGAACCCACCAGTACATCACAGATTGAATATTAATTAAAAAAAAGTTTAAAAGTCATTGCAATTTTTCCTTCACTATTTACTTTTTACTGTGACTGCAAAGACACAGCACAAGAGCACCAACTTTTTTGAAACATTCAGATTTTTCAATACAGATAAAAGCTTAGGAGCCAGCAAAGAAAACTACCAAAATGAGGTTTTTATTTACAACATCACATAACTAACAACTGTAACACAACTGACCCTACAGTTTGCCTGCAGAAAGTTCAAAAGAAAGGTCATGGATGGCAGCAGCTTTTCTCTGACATGGATGGAGGTGTGCTCGAGAAGGAGCAGATGACCTCCCCTGGCTATGAGGTTTGGGAATTTGTATTGATGAGCAAAACGAGGTAGCTCAAACCATGCACGACTGTTTCTGCATCTCTTTGGCTTTTATACTTTCCCAGCCTGTAGACTTGGGTCTTCTTTTGGTCCATAGAATGCACATGTCACCAATTTAGTTGTTGGTTATCTTATCAGTGACTGATAACACATCAAGAGCTAGACAGTTACCTTCAGCAAGTTAAAAAGGCCACATCATTTCTCCTGTCACACATCACATGTTACTTTAACATCTGTCCCAGTGAGACACCCACTATAACAGCCCTGTTCTATGGACAAAGATGCAAATTTAGGAGAACACATAGACATACTTTGTAAATGCACCAAGCTATTTAGGTTCTTAAAATTTTGCTTATTTCCATTCTTAAACATTTAGATGTGATTAAACAGGACCTGTATACCTTGCCCAGTGGTTTTGCCATACAGGGCCGTGATCTCCCCAATGGCATGATACAAATACCTATTCTATGGCAAGCTAATATCTTGCCAGTAACTTGGCCATCTGAAAAATTTCACATGGATAAGTGCTTTCCTTCTTGTTTACTCCATCCGATCCTGTTCATTCTGTGAAGAGTATGGTGGGAAAGAAGAAACAGCAATACTACTTCTTCCAGGAAAGTGGATCTTTCAGAGCATTTTTGGTAAGACATGAAGTACCTGTGGCAGCCGTGCTGTTACCATGGAAAAGCCAAGAAAAATGTTTGAGGTTGTTCAGCAGTAAATGAAGCACAGCCGTATGACTGGTACCTATTTTTGTACCTTCAACCTGGATTGCTCATAAAGGGTCACCGAGTTCCTCCAATTGGAGGAATGTAGTTCTTACAGTTATTTGCAATGACAAAAAACTCCCTACCCAATAACAAACTGCAGAAGGCATAGCTGTAAATTGCACAAATTTAGAAGATATTTTTCAAAAGCCCCTTAGCACAGCTGGCCTGGCTGCCACCGTTGAAATGCAGCAGCGTTTAAATATATAACAATTCTGAAAAACCTGTCCTATCCCCTTTACTACAATTCTGGAGTTTGTACATGGAAAATAATTGCTTATATAAAATACCTTAAACAGCATTCTGGTTTTAAGGAACACACTATTGTTAAGCGAATGGAAAAGTAGGCTGACATAAGCTCAAAGGAATCAGTTTTTCAGCCCAAGAACAGACATCTTGGGCTAAACGCTTTCGTTTATACCAGATGTCACACCATTTAGCAATGGCTATTTTATCCAGTGTAGTTGCTGAGGTTTTTCTCCCTTAAAATTCATATAATTTAGCATACCAGTAGCAGGCTGACCAAAAACAAAGGAAGTAAAGGAAGGAATAAAAGCTGTCTAAAAGCCACCACAGCCTTATCTCATTGACTCCCACTGACTTCCACATATTGTTGATTACTCAGTCTAAACTAACCTGTTTCAGTAATTGTGTTGTTATTTATGCTCTCTGTACAACCAAGTATTCATTGTCCTGGGTTGCAAGATGTAAATTACACTGGACTTACCAAATCCAAAAGCACTGGAACCACCAACGCTCTGGGAAGCCTGAACACTGGTAGAGGTGTAGAGCCCAGTAACCAGTAAGCCATCAAAGAAGGTACTTGTTGAAATAGTCACTGAAATGAGAGAAACAAGATACATGTAATTATTTATAAGCAGTACTTAAGATCCTATACGTGACCTGTGAAGAGACTCTTGCACTTGAATGAGATCCCATCATCCAGTACAGCATATTCATCTGAATTCCCCCAATGACGCTTCAGTGACTTTAAATTGTCTCTCTCATGTAATTTGCCCAAAAAACTCGTTCAGTGTTCAAGCTGCTTGTGCCAAGTTTCAGTCTGCTCCTGTACAACCTCCTCAGGGTTTACTTAAAGAAAATTGACTGGTTTGGAGGTAAACGACTAGCATTTAATCGGTGTTTTACTCAGCTGCTATCCTTAAATGAATCATAAGTCGTGTACCAGTAATCATCTGCAGCAGGAACCAGACACAAACCCAGAATTACAGCAGCATCTGAAAGAAACATCAAAAGGGTGGTTGCGGCCATTGCTGCTTGGGAAGTTGCCTTTGCTAGAAGCACAAAACTATGCTATACACTAAACACACACTGAGTTGGTAAAACATAGCAGTGAAATATATTGCTTGTAAGAAATTCTCAAGACATCAGGATATAGAAGAAGTGAAATAGAACAATACCATAACCCTGTTTTTCTGGACTTGAACGGAGTGCTAATTTATGGTCGTCATGCATATTATAGTATTGCACACTTAAGTTATATGGGTGTCTGAGTCAATAGACCATGGGTATTTAAGTAACTCATTAATGTACTTTTAAGAGATTCTTTGATATTAAGAGTACAATAATCATCCAAATATCATCTACAAGTAATACTATTCCAAGATTACTTGGAATCTATATATTCTTTATTAGAATTGACGAATCTCACAGTATTTATTTACTTCTTGCAAAACTAATTCTCACATTTTTACTTTGCTATCTTTCAGATTGTATCACTGTATATTTATCATCAGCTTCAGCAATTCTTTCTTGAAAAGACAATAATTATTAAGTCTGAGGTTTGGGTTTTTCCCGTTTATATAAATGCAGTATCCTCTATGGTAAAAATTACTTATTTACTCCTACAGCAGTATGCAACCTTCTTCGCTTCATAATAACCTTCTGGCCATTTTTTTTTTAATTCAATATCCTAACATTAGGTTGCGTACCTCTTGATTGAAAAAAAGTCAGAGCTAGGAAATTTTACAAAAAATTAATTTGATAGCCTTATAATGAAGTAAGTTTTCTTCTTTTTCTCTCCTCACCTTTGTCTGCCTAATATCATCCTTTTCTACAATCTTTACCCATATTTAATTAGATGTGGATAAATGTCATTGCAAATTTATAGCCTACCATATAGCCATATAGGCTTTTTTTTTTTTAAGCTATGCAATTAAGCAATTATGAAGGGCAAAGAACCTGCAAGGAGATGCATACCAAAAGATCTCCTTGCTGAAGAAGAGTCTTGTCACTGGAACTTTGTACACTGAAGATGCATCAAGACCTTAGTTACCACACTGGTTCTGCTTTCATACTTCAATCCTTTTTTTGCCCCCTCCTAACACACAGAGATCAATGCTTGACAGGAATTGCTGATAAACTCTGATCTCTCCCTACATCACATTCCACCTCCCCACATTGCTCTCTTGTGCTGGAGACCGCATGAGCCAGCAAGTGGCCAGGGAACCAAGGCCAGGTACTGTGAGGTGTATCTCCAGTACGCTCACTGGTGATACACATTCAGCAGTGAAACAGTTGGGGGTTTTAATCACAACAGTCAACTTACTATTAAATATCGATAGAACATGCAAACACTGACAGTAACTTAATTTGTTCTGAGCAGAGGAGCAGTATTTACCATATTTAATTTATTCTTCAACTCTTTATATTTAGTTATCTTCCTTTTTTTTTGCTTATTCAATACTATACTGAATAATTCCTGAATCCAACTTTTCTGCTCCAAATTTCAGTGTTTTGCAGTAGACACTTCCCTGAATGCAGCTGCAGGTCCAGAGCCATATGCTCAGTTTTTAAGAGGCCATTTCTGAAATATATGTTGAAAGAACAGCAAAAGAGACTAGCTTTTAAAAAAAGAAAATAAGTATTATGGAGAGAAAATAAAAATCAAACAGGCAAACAATGAATTCTTTCTGCATTTGATGAAGTGGTGAATATTGCAGAACCTTTTTCTTCCTTTTGTGCTTTTAAACCAACAAAGAGGCAAAACATATGTTGAAAAAATATGCCTGTGCTTTATTTTTGAAGACTTGGCAAAACAGTCAGTGAAAAGCATTGATAGAAGGGCACTGGGCCAGTACTTTGCTGCCATTTTGTTTCCCTGTGGGGAAGCATCTTATTCTTTACTGAATAGGATATAATGCAAAATCCTACTGTGAACAGGTGACCAGTTTCTCTCTGGGAAAGAAGTGATATTTTACAATGCCTGTATTTGATTTTTGGACATATTTGTGTGATTGTCAACCCTCATTTTCCATGAGCATGTAATAGGTCAATTTTTATTGTTGAAAAATTTCCAACACAGTATGGCTCCCTCATTAAGCCTCTGGGAAACTGCACAATGCCTTTAGCACATTTTTTAAAAACAGAGCACTAGGCTGTTATTATACACGTGTCATACATTTCAGAATAATTTCATAGTTCTTCAAGAGGAAAAAAATTAATCATGACATTCTCAGTGATGATTTTTTTCTCTACCCGGTGGTGAAATACATCAAATTCCCATAAAATGAAAGAAAACACACACCATGCCAAGTGTTAATGACCAAGATCAGGAAAGTGGTGCTAATGCACAACCCAGCAACAGGGCCTGATTTTATGCAGGGACTAGAGCTTGTTACTGAGAGCTCTCAGCTTCCCCTTCTAACAGCAATAAGAAGATTCCTCCAAGATCCCCTCCACCAAGCTTTGTTTGTCTTTACACTGGCTCATGCCAGTGCAGTTGATTCCAAATATCCTGTGCTTCAGAAGTAAGGGCTGAAGCCAAGACCCACTTGGGCCTTGTAAAACATCTGGAGGGGCACAGCTGTGTGGGGTACCTGGGGCTAGGCAGGCAAGGGAAGCCCTGGCATAGCCCCCACCACCTGCTCCACAGCGCCCAATGGGCAACACAGCAGTGAGTCTCATCTACAAGTCCAATCAGGCTCTGCTCCATCTTCACAACACCCTTCCTTAAGAGGAGAATTTGGGTGAGTGAAGAAGTGAGGAGCCCTTCCTATCACTGTGGACCACTCAGCCAGACAGGGGTGATGCCAGACCCTGCCATCCCCTACAGAGCAGCACCCCATGACCAACCCTCCTGGCTGCTGCACCAGGGCAGGCAGAGAGGTCCAGCTTGACTTGTCTCACCCCTCACAACAGGGACAGGAAGGGAACTTGTGAGAGAGCCCATGGTGCAGACGTCGGTAGAAAGCCTCTGGTTGCCTTAAAACAGCCCCACAAAAGGGACTGAGAACATCTCCCCAAGAAATGCAGGAGGGCTGTGCAACCTACTGATCAAGCAAGAGCACATTGCAAATATTAGAAGCAAAGCTGATAACTTTTTCTTGGTAAGTATCTGCCTCAGACTGACTTAAATAATTAAGGGAGAAGGAAATTTCAATCAAAACTCTTCATTCATTTCTGAGATGAAGTTAGAGGAAAATGTGTTGCCCTGGCTGAAAAATTCCAGTGTCCTTTACTTTCAGCAGTTCTTCCATTCTGAAGTGTGAGAGCTGTCCTCCAAGTGGAAAAAATATTTTTTTTTTATATATACATACACAAATTAAAAAAACAACCCCACAAAAAACCCAACACCCCACAGAAATCAGAGCTCACATATGCTCAGAAACATTTTCATTTTTAGCATGTAAATATTTCTGGAGATTCTGTCCTCATTTAGCACTCTTAGAGCACTCGCTGACTAATAGAGCTTGCTGAAAAAAGTCCCATGGAGTATATTTCAGTTCAGTTATACTGCTTTGTTGGAGCAGAAGTGCTTTGTGAAGATTTCGCTTCTGATGATGTTTTGATCTAGGAAGTTTCTCAGTGTTTTAAAGCAGAAATTCATACTTGCTGGTTGGAAAGAAAGGGATCTTTATCAAAAGACTAAGCCTTCTAATGAGGAAATATCAATTCAGCAGGATCTCACTTCTCAAAAAGCTGAAAAATGTGAAAAATGTCATAAAAAAATCCTGAAGTTGCTCCTTAAGTTTGACCAACACCATCCCACATAACTTAAACTTAGGAAACAAAATCAGACCTGAGGACAAGACGACAGCAGGTGTACTGTGATGGAGGTGGTGGTCACACTGGTACATGGAATAAGGAAAGAGGCTTTTTGGAGAAAAAAAACCCCAAAACAGGGTGCAATGGGGAAGAGGAGACCGCGGCTGTGCAAAGTAGTAGAGAGGTGATAAAAAGGATGAGATGGGATCTGCAGGTGCGGTCTGGGAACCCTAGAGATATTCAGGATGAGGGGCTCACACAATGAAGGGAGCAGAGACACAGATGCAAAATCACTTGTCAAAACCCAAGATCAAAGTGTGGGTTGGCCTCATGTGCTGGTTGACACCACAACAGCAACTCACTATGTGGCTCTCACTCCACCTTCTGAACCAAGTAAGCAGTGTTGGCACAATGGATACGAAACCAATTCAGTTTTCCAACAAAAAAAAACCAACCAAAAAAACCCTTAAAAACCATGGAGAGTTGGCGAGTGCAACTCCCAGCATTCTCAGCATATACAGGCTGCTGTGCTCGCCTTCAGTGGCTACAGAGACCAGCTAATCAAGCACGCAGGCTGGCCTCATCCTGCCAGCACCAGGCATCCCTGGGGAGCTTTCGGGTGTTATTTCCTTGGGAACAGAGGGGATGCAGCAGCCTCTCTCCAGAGACCCCTCTCACTTCCCACAACATTT
>BJBW01016264.1:0-17951 GCA_004320125.1 Scolopax mira
CCCCCCCTTTACACCAAATGGCACTAGACAACCTTGGTTCTACCTCTGCTTTCTCTGCATTTTTGGGAGATGCTGTGTGGTAGTAAACATGACTGCAGAGGTGTTACTGTTGGGCCAACATACAGCATATGAAGCAGGTTTGTCGTTACAGCTGTACATTTCATTTTTTTTAATGTCTCAGTACCAACATTTCAGGAAGGCTTTACGAATCAGCCAGCACAGAGCTCCAGAGTAGCCTTAAAACAGATAAACGTCAAGCTTATTTTTCTCGTTGAACTTTAAGAAGGGCCATTACACCTTCATGGGTTGGTGTTTCCCGTCACACGAGTACTCGCACCTCAGACCAGCTGGATTTAGGGGAGTGCAAAGCAGCCTGACACGATGGATGCAAAAGTTCACAGATGAAATGAGTTTGGATGATCTTGGTCCCCTGGCGCACATGAATACACACAATAAAACAGCAGTGCACTGGCACCAATTTCTCACTTTGAGCTGTGGGAGGCCCACCGGGTGGAAAGAGAAGAAAGAAATGTGTCTGTCTGAGGCCAGCAGCGGGTGGTGGCCCAAGGTCAGGTGTGATCTTCATTGCTGGGTCAGTGGATGTTATGACAGGTCTCATTGTGCAGCTGTTCTACCTCTTTTCTAAGCTATTCTAGGAGAAAAGGCCTGGGGGGGGGGGGGGGGGGAAGGGGGCGGAAANNGGGGGGGGGGGGGGGGGGGGGGGGGGGGAGGGGGGCGGAAATCTTGTGTGTGTTTTATTTAATGGCACCTCTCCATAATGTCAGTGAACTTGAGCTCTGATCTTGCAGTCAGCCGTGTGTAAGCAAACTGATGATGCTCTGCCTGGAGTCACGGGGAAGTCCATGGGGCTCAGTGTGGACACAGCACATGTGGCCATGTGGTATCAATTTCAGGACCAGGGCTTGGAAAGAGATATTTTTTTTTACGTCTTTCATACTATTTCAAATCTGAAAATAAAGCAAGGTAAACAAATGAATGTACGTAAAGATTCAGAAGTTGATATTATGTCTTTCGCTGGCCCTGTTGCAATCAAAAAACATTTCTGCATCCTTGCATCAAACTAGGCAGGCCAAAAGTATGTGATATTTTTAGCGGCGGTGCAGCACACCGTGCAACAGTGCTTCTGCAAGAAATGTGGTGTTGTGAATCCTGCCACTGTACATATGCACACTAATATAGATTTGCCTGGCTCTTTCATTCTTTGTTAATGGAGAGTGACTTCTTTCTCTATGGTATAAAAATGTCTCTTGACTAAATTCCTTGAGCTATGAAGCAGTTTAAATATTTTTTTTCACCTATATCCTGATGGACAGCAAAATCCGGGGTGTGACAAATGGCACCTGACATCCAGGAAGGAATATATCCTTAAGAATAAATCCATATCTCCAAACTCTGTCTAATTTTGTAGGACAGCCTTTCATTCTAGATCCATATCTACTGCATTTTCACAAAGACCAGATCTTATTTCTCAGTTCCTGTGAATTACGAGCATTACAAAAGTTCAGTTACAAAACTAAGTTTCTGTTTACCTCAGAAACCTCACTGAAGTTCCTTGGTGTTCCTCTGTATTTTGTATTTAGTCCAGAATTCCCAGAATATTTCCCAGAATATAACTGGGAAATAATATCACAATTTGGGTTGAGGAGTAGGAGGCAAAGAATTGATTCATCCAGAGGTATAGTTCGAATGTGTCCCAAGAGATCTATTTTAGGGTGGAGAAAGTTTCTAAGAAAGCTAGATTAAGGCATGAATGTAACCCTGTCCATGTTATCCATAGGTTTGTGGAAATATTGAGCCTTGAGTAGTTGTTACTGAAGTGATGGAGAGAAAGAAATTGATACTATTTCTTTTAAATGTTTGGCAGAGATTGAAGTATGCCCTTCCTTAGTGTGTTATAAATGGCCAGAAGTTTTTGCATGGGAGCAGATGGCTGTGGTTATAAACATACATCCACACTGTATGTTTCTAAAACCTCTCACTACAATATTATATCAACAGCTATGATATCTGGACATTTTCTCTTTGCTGCAGCTATAAATCATTCTATTTATAACATCAAGAAAGCTTCATTCCCTGCTGCCTTCATATGGAGGCCCTAAGTTTCCTAATCATAGATGATTTCATGCTTCCTCATCTCTCTTTATAATCTGCGTGATATCCACAGTGTGGCTTTGTGGTTCATCGTTATTCCATCACAGCATTTGGAGCTAGCTACATTTTGAAATAAAAGGAGAAAGGTAACAGGGAAAACTGATCCACCTACAACAGAAGGTGGAAGAGACCACGTAGAAAAAAAAATACCTTGTCCTTCATAGACTACATTGAAACAGTATTCTAGTTTTTTTCTCTAGATTCCGCTGATGCAATTTTTTTTCAGATGCAAATTCCTTTACCATCGATTAGCAACAAGTTTCTGACTAGTGTTTAAGAAGAGAAACCTAGAGGGCAGGAAGCATTGGTGTTGCACAAGCTGTACATGCTCTGCCTGAGAAAACCTGTCAGCAGTTTGCAAACATGAACACAACAGAAAGGATGTCTGAGAGGTGGGTCAGAAGTTAACAGGATTTTGCCCTGCTATGGAAACTTAAGCCGCAGATCGGAAAGTGTTTATGTGATATCACAGTTTGAGTGACAACTGTCAATAGGTGTTGGATGGAGGTGAGGTCAGTATAGATTTTTTTCAAAGGCTGTCTGCTGGTATTGCCCGTCATGAGATAGCTGTCATTTTCAAATCACTCCATACATTCAGCAAATGTAAGGCATCAGCATGCTTGCAGAAGCACTGTGGCAGCAACTGTTACGAATTTATTTTTTAGAGATGGTGGTATTCTTCTAAGTGTAGTGGATGTAAATTTTGTGTGCTTATAAAATGTCTGGGAGGCCCCATAGATTTGGCAAAAGCATTAATTAAGGTATTTTACTTATATTTGTGTGTGTTTTATAAATTTGCAGTGTGCAAATAAGCTCTTCTAAGACTTTTAATTAAGTACCCCAATGTATTTTATGTTTCTTTTAATGGACAGAAAATGACTTTTGCTCAAACGGACTTCATTGTACAGTGTTATGCATTTTTCATCTGATGTGGGGAAAAAATCAATTATTTTAAGAGTTCTTCTGGCAGTTCATTTAAGTGAATTCTTACTGTGTTAAATGATCATCAGTATTTTCTTTTTACATAGCAACTCTTGTAAAAGTATTGTAATGCACACAAAGAAGTGCAATTTGCCATCACGTAGAGAGCATTAGTCTTGTGCCTTTTATGGACTCGTGAACCTCTCAGTTGCAGCTGCAATGCTTTAATTTCTATTTGGGAAAAGTTTTGGGGAAATGAAAATGAAAGATTAAGTAATAGGGAAGTGCTCACAGATTTGAATATATCTTTTATTTATTGCAGCTAAGGGGCTGTAGTTCTGATGAGCCCATTTGTCTCACTGTAATTCTAACAAGTTCAGCAGAATAAATGATTAATTGCCTCCGTGTGACCTCGGAATCAGGTCTGCAATAGTTACAACGTGCTTTGGATTGGGCAGAAATATTTGTCTTGAAAGTAACATCATCCACATGTGTAATAAGACTTCATAGAAGAGTTGAATCTGACTTTGTTGATACTGAATTATAGTTTGACAGGTATATGAGTAAAAGATTAATTTGACCTTTTATCTAAGATTTTGAATTTTATCTTCCAAAGCTGTAGAAAGAAGTAAGACCTTCCTCCTTATCTCAAACTCCAGATTTTTTTTTATTTTTTTTTTTTTAGTTCAAGAGCTGTTTCAAATGGTTGATTTAAACAAATCAAGTTTCTTGACATTTGTGTAAGGGTGAGGATCTACAACTTTGAGGAAAAAAAATCCTAAAACAATTGCAAGGTGTTTCAACTGTCTTCACAACTACAAAATGACAAACAATTGCTAAAATTGATGAGTTCAGCAGAATCTTCCATAGATTTTACATATATTTTTGTGTATTCTTCCAATGTAGGAAAAAATGTTAACACATCTCAACTATAAATGCGCCAAGTTTCCACTCCATTACCAGCCTTGTTTTGTTACTAAACTTTGTATTTGTAGCAATTTAAAATATTAAAAGGCATTTTATTATAAGTTAGTCTATTTAAAACTGTTTTAAGCAATTTCTCAAACATCAAATTCATTTGTTCAACTGAATTTGTAATATAAAGTGCTTCCAGGGTAACGTTTTCAGAACTTTCAGTCAGACTTTCTAATCCTAATTTTGTACTAATAATCACAAACTATTGGAAATGTTATGTGCACCATGTCAGTCTCTCTGCAGTAAAAGTTCTATTTCATATGTTCAAATCTTTTAAAAAGATGCAGAACTATGATTTAGTTATTCTGCAGGTCCTTTCAGGTTTAATTTTACAATGTTTACATTGGAGCAGCTCAGGCAAAGGCAGATGTCCAAGGGTGCAGGCTCAAGAGGTCCAATGATTCATGGAGAGGTGGGGTCAGATGTTCCTGTCCCAGTGATTCATCCCTCCTCTGTCATGGCAGACGACTGGGTGGCATGCCCAGAGCTGAGGGCCTGGTACCTTGGTTTAAATCATTATTGATTTCAGTTTACACGAATATCCCTGGCTGTGAACTGCTGCAGCTGAGGGCTCTGATTCACGATCTCTGTCAGACTTAAAAGTGGTGGCTGAAGAGTTTTCTGAGCACAACAGCCTCTTCACCAACTGCATCTAATTCCATACACATGGGAAAAAATACAAGTTGAAAGGCTGCTCAAAATAAAGATTCTGAGAAAGCAGAAAGCCTTTAAGTTATGGAGGAAAAGGTAGGGAAAAGGCATGCGTTCAAACATGTGACCATATCAAGAAATGGCAATTACATTTATGGTTTTTAAGTTTTATAAGATAGAAATGTTTTTAACAGAAGAAGTTTATTTACATCTTAGTGGGAAAAAATGAAGTCTCGGGAGAAAATGCCTTTTTATGGAAGATCAGAAACTTTCCTCTGGTAGAAGTTCTTCCTATGGTTAAGAAGATTTTTCTTTCAGTGGAAAAGTATATACACAAATTTTTCCTATTGAGAGTCAAGGGTCCACCAAACTAGCAGTTGTGACAATCTAGCCTGTCTATAAACTTGTATACAGATAAAATACGTAAATGACAGCAACCTGCTGAGCCACTCATTCTTCTCTAGATTAGGCAGAATACGGACCCTTACATTATATGCAAAGGTTGTGATATCTTCTGGACTGAACTGGGTTTTCAAAGGTGTTCTTGTGTAATTTGTTCTTCCTCCATGGAAATATTCCACATTTACTGACTCTGCATGTATAGAAAGTGTCATACTTCAGTGCTAAGGCAGATAAATCTGGTTATTAGCACCTTTAGACAGCTATTAAAGATGTTTCTCTATTCTTTGGCTACACAGGATGAATTTGCAATCTGATGGACCACTCAGTCATGCCCTTATGATGGCCAGGGCATGTGAGCAGACAAGAAGCTGGATTATTCCTCAGAGTTCTGTTTCTTCCTCTACTTTGTCATAAAGGTAGAAACCTACTTACTTACCTCCTGTGAATCTCTCAGTTCTGATTGTGCCCTGACAAGTCCTTCCATCAGCATGCATAGAGGCCCAAGCCCAGGCCGTGCCCACTTCTTCCCTCCCCTTGGTCTTTCTCTTGGCTCTTTCCCTTCCTCTGAGACCACCTGCAGATTGTCCAAAGGAAAGCAGTAATACTGGAAAAGAGATTTTAAAAAATAGGGCCAGAGTGAAAGAGCTGGGTGGTTTAGTGTGGCAAAGTAAAGGAGAAATGGAGGTGCAAGGGCAGGGCATGGAACCAATGTACAAATCTTTGAAAGCCTGCAGCAGAGGGCTGAGTCTGTAGATTATGAAGGTGGGTTTTTTTCAGGTCTGCAGTAGGTGAGAGGCAGTCATTAAGAAAAGCTGCTTAATGGCAAAGATAGTTGGGCAGTGATATAGACAGACTGTGGTGGCTCCGTTGGTGTATGCTGTTACTCAGATTTTAGACACACATCTGTCAGAAATAGTTGCTTTGAGGCAGGGGAATGGCAGAGGTGGTCTTTGAGGAAGATCCTGAATTGTCCTGCTCCAGGAAATGGAGTCAGGAAGGGGGTTGAAACAGGGATATGACAGGGCCAGGCACAGAGTAAGATGCAGGTAGGCTGCATGGAGATGAATGTTGTTAATAACTCAGCTATGCAATATGGCTGTACAAAGTATTAGTTTGGCATCTTTACGGTCATGTTTTGGTCTTGGGTACCTGTAAGTCACCCATCATTAGGGAAGGGGCAGGAAGATGTAATTGCTTTTGCTCTTGTAAGTCAGTTATTGCATGTGATAATTGCAATCCTCACCTGCCAGGTTTTGAATCTGTTCCTGCAGTTCATTTGGAGGTATCCCTGACCCCCTGCAATGGGTTAGTGGCTTCCTGCTTTCTTAATGGTATCTTGACCTGCTTCAGACTTGCATTTTATTTACGGGTTCATTTCAAAGTGCTGGTTTTGATGTACAAAGTCCTTTTTGGATTGGATCCTGTATATCTCTGAAATTGCCTGTCTTTTGTGTTTTGCTTTAAGGGTTCAAATTACCTAGAAATTTTTCATTTAAAGTGCCTTAAACCCTGCCCCATAGGACAAGGCACTGATGGTTGGTTATGTTTATCTGCATAATACCTTTCCTCAGTGTATGTTGCTCTTCTGGCTATTTAGTCAGGGTTTTTTTTCTGCAAATCTAAAAACATATACAAAAGAGCTGTGTTTTCTTTTCGTCTGATTGACCTGAAGACTGCCTTCATATTAGATTAATTTAGAGAGCTGCTTTGGTTAGGCTCTTGCATTTTACTGTAATGCATCCAAAAACATTCCATGTGACTCATTAAGTAAATAAGAGTAAATGGCCTAATCAAGTAAATAAGGGTAATCACATAGTAGACAGCAGTACACTGGCTTTTAGTGTTTGGAGGAGTTTTTGAAATCTGTCTGCAGTGTCACCTTAAATCTTTGACTGAACATTTAATTAAAACCTCTTTTCATGGACAATTTGAGTAGAGCATTGACAGTAGTACCTTAGAATAGGCTAGGAAGCCAAGCAGCATTACATGATGGTTGTAGATTTTTTTCAGTTGCCTCAGTTGCTGAATTGAGCCAATTTACTATTGGCTAAAAGCTGAAAAGCTCATCCCCCTTGCAGAAGGTGACTCCTCTATTCTGGGACTGGAGGTCTCTGAAAAGAACCAGTGGCAAGAACAACCCACACGGTGTGCATAACGTTAATGGTTCTCAAGGAGTTTTCTTTACCTATTCTAACCCCCTAGCCTTTGAGAAGGAAAAGTTCTTCACAGCCACAGAGTTTCATTATGGAAATAGCACCCAATCTTTGCTAATTAGTAACATTTTTGGGGTGTATTTACCTGCTGGTGATACACCTTTCTTCTCTTGGGGCATGACCCTGCCTTTTGACTTCTTGCTGCAGCTGCGCTGGTTCCCAGGGAATGTTCCAAAGGGTGCCAGCCACTGCTTTCACTGACTGTTTAAGACAGTTTTACATATTAGCCTGTGATGACAGGGAGAAAAAAATGCGTATCAGAGAATTTTAACTGACAACTCTAAAGCTGAAAAGGGTTTACTCAGGTCTTGGGGTTTTTAAGTGGGGGGGCGGGGAACAGACACAACAACCTAAAGCCTTCAGCTAAATTCCTATGTTCTAGACCTGTTATTATTTTATAAAATATTTTAATCTCAGCACAGCACATTCCCTACATTTTCCTTGGACGGTTTCTCACTGACTTCTCTTCTTAACAATGTGAGTTACTCCATACAAGAACTGTGACGTCTTTGCAATTGCAGCTCTTTTGCATGCTGCTCTTCAGTTTCAGGGTAGACTTGCTTGAATAAAAACAGGAATTAGAAAAAAATAAATAGTGAAACAGATTAAGGATTTCAAAACATGTTGATCTTGAATATTCATATTGACAAGATGCCTGCATATCTGTATGCCTTGCTAATACATATCGATTTTTTCTTTTTTTTTTTTTTTAACCTTTGTTTCTTTTGTTTGTGTGTTATCTTGAATTATATTTTCTCCAAGCTACAAATGTTAACAAACTTGCACAGTTAAAGATCAGGAGAAAATAGAGCAAGTAAAAGTAAAGAGGAAAAAATCCTTTCCTGTCTCTGCAGCTGGCAAGGACCCCTAAACAGCAGGACCAAGCTGTTCTGCTCTGTGTGGGAGCAGTAACTTGATAGCTAGTTCAGATTCAGCAAGACAGTTTAAGCAATGTCCCTAAACTGCTTTGTTGTAATCGTTCTTCATTACCTGAAGAGAAAAAAAAAAAAAAAAAAAAAAAATAGCTAGCAATCTTATGCGTTGGCTTCTGATCCATGTTAACCAGACAGGCCATTCAACAAAAGAGCAGGGTAGAGTTGAGAAAGACTGGCAGAGACACTTGTGCTACCGTTGCTCTTGCTGCTTCCCATGTGTCTGGAAATGGTCCAGATAAATGCAAGAAACATCTGACCTCAAGATATCAATGAGCACTTCAAAGTGCCGACCCGTTCATTTATTTTGACTGTCATCATGGTCAAGGCATTGAGAAGATGACAAACCTGATCAAGACCATGCTGTGTATGTTCTCTGAGTTAAGGCAAATGAGGAAGCTGTATAATCATGTTGACAACAGCGATAAACCTTGCTCCTCCCCTGCTAATAATATTGTGACTGAATAATGGAATTCAGACCCAATTTGTACTCCCTTTAAACGCTTGGAATTAGATTGAAAATTTAATGCTTAAATGCAGCCAACTTCTTTTCTTGTTTTCAAATGGATAATTCAAGTAAAATGGGGCCAATTAACACAGAGGGGGGAAAAAAGACTGTTCTATCTGAGTTGGTTTGCTGCCTAAGTTAGAAAAGCCCAGGTAAACTTTGCATAATTTTATGAGACTTTGAATGGTACACACATAATAATTCAGGCCAAGAAAATACAGGTGTGGAAAAAGCTGAACATCTTTGTAATGGCTGAAGATATGCACAAAACCAAATTGTTCTTGCCTTGGCTCTAAAATAGCAGTTTCCCAGCAACTCCACAGAATTTTTTAAGAGCCTGCAAAGTGAAACCTCAAATGTTTAGGGGACCTAGGGTCATAACCTCAACTGCATAGCTTCTAGTGGCAGCTCTTGGTATGATTTGGCAGTGTATGGATAATATTTATGAGCTTTCCTGGCACACTGGATGAGAGAAGACAACTTCTTGTTCAAGTGTTGTTAAGCTTGTTGCAGCTACAAAAAGAATTAAATGGGTAATATGAGCATTGCTTAAGGGCAGAACCCTTAACAGAGTAAATCAGCTCCCTGTATTTCAATAACTAATACCATTGATTATCAGCAGCTGAGGAGTGGGCCCCAAAGAGTATAAAACAATAGTGAACTAGAAAAAGCAATCTATTTTCATATATCCAGAATGATTATGTCTCTCTAGAGATGGAGCCAGGCAGCATTACAGTCAATTATCACTAGTACCTTTTCATTGGAAAAAGGAAAAAAAAAAAATGGTTAGACCCATATCTTTGTACTTGTTTGTATCAATATTGGTTTTAGCTTAAACCTAACAGGTACTCTGGAAATCAAAATGCTATCTATTTTGATTAACACATTTAATTGCCATCATATGCTTGATCGTTTTTTGTTTTCTGTTAAAAAAAAAAAAAATTAAAAATTAAAAAATCAGCTTTATTTACCCTATTTTATGCTACTCATACCAGTTTTTTTAAGTTACACCTGCAGATTTTTATCTGCTTTCCCTCAGCATAAAAGCCTTGGGATCAGCACTTTTCCATTCTCCCATGAAAAGTGATGAGGTCTTGCGATGGCTTAAGTCATACGATCCATCTCATCCTCGCCTACACCAGACACCAGGAGCAACAGCGTAAAGCGAATGCTGTTTTGGCAGCACTTTACTGAAGTCCCCATGCAGATTCTCTGCACATTTCACAGTAGAATTAGTAACAGCAATCATTGTCAAAGACTGAAAACGTCCCTACTCAGGACCGCTCCTGGCAGCGAGCAATGACAAATCTGCTCCCTTCGCTCGACGCTGTAAGATGTCCACGCGCTGCAAAGCTGTGTGGTCCTGAGGCACTAAATCACATCATGGGAACAAGCAAAACTTGGCCATGGCACCCGAGGCTTTCCCTGCCCTGACATACTACACTGTCAGGCTTTACAAGGTGCAGTAGATCTCCACGTTTGGACTTTGCTGCACGCTCTGTACTTTCCCTCTTGCTCGCTCTCTCTTTCTTTAATTTGTCAGATGAAGTCCTCTTTATTCAGAATACATGTATTCCTGATCTGAACATAGAGAATTTAGTAAGAGTTCACTTAAAATGTGTGGCATGAATAGATAAGCAGTCTTTCTGAAGTGTTCTTTGATGAATTTTAAACAGTAGCACTGACTGGTACTGTTTGAAATAAATTTGCGAGGCTTTCTTTTACCCGAAATAAAAACTGACTCAATAACGGTTCATAACTCCTAGTAATGTCCTTAAAAGTACAGCTTTTAGGATACAGTTAGATATCTTCCACATAGCAACTCTACTTAAAATTTCTTATCCTCAGTTAGGGGAGGGGAAAGTAAAATTTTATTTATCTTATAGTAGCCATAGGTATACATCAAAGTTTCTTTTGGATGATACAGCTAAACTGAATAGTTGATTTCAGTGCAATGTTGTCTCTTCGAACCTTACTGCAAATATTAAAGTGTCTGTTAGTTGATCTCCATGCATTCAGCACAGAACGGTGCTAATTTATAAAAATGGCTTACTAAAGGGTTTGTGTTGTCAAAAGAACCGTATTCATAGAATAAAACCAGGATTTCCCAGTATCTTAGTGGTGGCTTTAACATACATTCTAAATAATTATATATTTTAGATTACTTGCTAGTTTTATGGCAGGCCTTTAAAAAACATTGTGTGTTTTCCTATTGCTTCTATCACTTTTGATGCTTTGATTTATGGAAATTAGTGTGAAATAGAAATGGAAACTCCACAATATTAGAAGTATTAAATATTTTAATATTTCATACACTGAATCATGGTCTTACTGGATGCAGGTTGTCATTAACTGAAAGTGGACAAAACTAAAAATCTGTGCTAGACAGCTACCATGCAATCTGTTTTGTCCTAACCCAATGAAATGAGTAGATGTGGAGGTATATATGTATGTACGAGTCATCTCTTGATTCAGAGAGCTTGACTTCCTTTTTCTTTTTTTCTGCCACATTGGAGCTAACCAAGTGCAAAATGGCAAAAATGCAAGATTTGTCATTTTTGAAGTAATTTTGAATACAATGTGTGTTTAAAAAAAGTAACAAGTACTGTCATCAGGATTTGGCCATTTGACAAAATATTTCACTTTTACTGCTGATTTGAATAATAGTATTAACTTTTCTTTACAGCCAAGAATCCTCCCTCTCCCACCCAAACAGAAATAATTTTTTAAAAGTCAAATTTCACATTATCTATTTGGTATCAGTTAGACAAATTAGAAGGAAGAGGAGTTGAGAAACCCATCTCTGTCTTAGAAAACCTTAATTTGATAAAGCCACATGTGGAAAAAGTAATTACATGCTTGTTGACATTGAGCTGAACCAGTATCATCTGCTTTTCAGCCCAGGTTCAAGCTCAGGTTTTTGGGGATGCCTCATGGGACCAGTAGGTTTGTTAACTGTCATCCACAGTGGTTCTTCAGCTTTTCCTCCTATGTCTATTCACAAAAGCCTGATAAATGTGATAAAGTAGGATGTTTTGTCTTTCTGCCTTGGACAAGTCTAAAAGGGAGGCATAATTTCCATGTACATTTCACCTTTTATTACTTCTGCCCTGTTGCAGTATTTTTGTTTAATTATGGCAATTAGCAAGATTTTTTTCTACTAAATGCTAACATTAAACAAAATCAAAAGGAATTCGAGTTAAGAAAATTAATTTAACAGAACAGAAATAATTTACTAAATATCTGTAAATTTACACCTCTTATAGGCTTAACTGGATAAGTAATTCTCAGCTTTGCTAAAAAGGGGAACATAATGAGGAATAAGACGTGCTGCACGGTAGGCATTCTCTTCTCCTTCGATCAAATTGCAGGCATCCTTTGCTGAGCACTACGAGCTCCTCACTGCAGCTAAAAGTCCTTACAGAGCTTTGCCAGGGAGGTCAGGAGGTTTGGACAGGAAGTGATCTCCTCTCTCTTCAGCCACATCCCCTTCTCTGAGTAGATCAAAGGCCGTCACGTTGCTGTTTCGTTGCATGTCTGTTGATCAAGTAGGTCCTCTTACAGCCTCAGGATCTGTATTCAGTTGAAAAAATAATAATCTGAACTTCAATATTTGTAATGTAAGTCTTTCTTTTCTTTTTTTTTTTTTTTTTTTAATTTTACAAACCCTCGAAGACATAAGCCATAAAATCCCTCTACAGCAGAAAAACTCAAGAGCTTTTTAAATCAAAGGTTTTGGGCAACTCACTGGGCTTCTGTACTCTCTGTAACTGGCAATACTGTAACAATTTCACATCTGAAGCTGCATGCCTCTCCTTACTTGGTTTGCCCATTACCTTTCGTAAAGGGGACTTACTTTTTCTGTTACCAGCTCCTTCATGTTCAGGTTTTTTTTAATTGTGCAATAGAGAGATGCAGTCTACAGCATCATATTGTTTTCCCATTATTTGACTGAAGTTTGAGTCTGGATTGTGGTATCGAAGGGCAAAAGTGAAAGAGCAGAGAAGTAGTAAATGAAAGGGAGGTTTGACTTTTAGTAATGGCAAGGTCATCTTCTGCAATATGTAGATTTATGGTGCTTACTGAAGGCTTCTACTTCTAGGTGTTCAAGATGTAACCTAAGCCACTTTTCACCATCTTGAGTTCAGAACGATGCTGAATTGTTTTGGCAGTAGACCTTGATGGAGACTATGACATGTCTCTCACCTTTTTTCTTATGGGAAAGCTTAGAGCCTGTGTTTCTTAAGAAACACAGTCATCATTAGTGCTATGGACGAGGCACAGTAAAATTGTTCATGCACCACAAGACCTAACTTTTAGCTTGGTCTCACTTTGAAGCCAAAGGAGACCTGTGATTCCTGTACAATGCAAAGTTGAATTTCCCCTTTGGAGTTGGTCAATAAACTATGTAAGATATAAACTATCTTAAATGAGATGCTGGAGGAAATGTTAAGCACAAGAGTGTCAGATTGTACTTCCTTTCTGGAGCACAGATGACAAGAAAGGCTAACAGGGTCCACCTGAAATCCCCCCTGAAGGGGGGAGCTTGCACCTGTAATTAAAAAGGACTGAGCTGACTTCACTGTATTTTCTTTAAGTCAAAAAAGGTTGAGGCTTGTTCAGAGCATCTTAAATAACAACCAAATGGCTCAAGTACATGTTCTGGTGATTTTTTAATGATTTTATTTTTTTTTTGTCTTTCATGGGGACACTTTTGCAATAAGAGTTGTGTTTCCTCTCCAGTGTTATGAATCATCAGAGTCTGTCTGATGAGATTGTCTACAGTTTTCAGGGCACTGCATGCTTCTGCTTGGTTTCCAGGTGCTAGGGTGGCAGCAGCAGGGCAGGGGTGAGTAGCTCTAGAAATTTTTGGTGTAAAGTGCGTATCTCCCATGTAGGTAAAGGCTGACAGTCAGGTGACACTTGAATTTGAGGCTCAAATGAAGACAACCAGTTCAGTTTTGGGTACCTATGCCTCTTCAAACTAATGCCTAGTCCTTGTTTACCCCGGACAACACAAACTTAGCAATTTAAAATTATTTGCCACCACCTTTGAAGTCCATCCAACCTTGGGACCGAGTCTCCCAAAGATTGTCCTGAGCCTTTCTTTATGTTGTGACTGTTGCAGCCTGATGAGGCATTATTGCTGCCTATTTCTGAGTGTCATTTCACCCGCAATGGTGGTTGGCTGTGCATTCCCTATGGAGCACCCATATCTTGGGAAATCGTTGATCTGAGTTTACCCCACAAAATACTCCACAAGATTACTTTGTCCTATTAGGCTTTTTGTGTAGTTTATCCTTCGAGTCTCTTCCGTGTTAAGTTCTAAGATAAAACATTTAGGAGGTGTCAGCACTAACATATACAAATAGATTCACTAGTTCCAGTTAATTGGTGATCAGTTAACTCGAAGCAAAACAGTCTATAATAGAAACACACTAAGTCAACACTTAGTATGAGTTTTCAAAAGTGCTTTTTGTTGCTATTTCTTCCTGAAGTCTTTGATTTCAACAGGGAACTGAGTTAGAATTTTCAAATATGCTCGGCTGAAATCTACCTTAGAAATTTCCGGTCTTTCTTTCAATTAAATATTTTGGAAAAGGAAAATGTTCCTGAAAGCTGGCGTGTCAGTCCTGCTGAATCAATACTCTTTATCATTGAAAATCTCTTTAAAAATTTAAGAAAACTTCCCATTCTAGGGAAGTGCTTTAAAACAGTAGCTCACTGGATTAATTTGTCATTAATAATGTCCTGCTGTATTATAAATTTCTTGTGTTTTAAATGATGTTAAAATTAACCTCTTCTGTGCTATTCTCATGACTTTTACTAAAAAAATCTATGCCAGATGAGCAATGTGTATTTACATTTGGCATGACTGGGTATTAAAAGACAACTGAAATTATGATATTGTTCAAGTATTATTTAAGACTCAAAAACTAAAATGAGGTTTCAGAAACTAGCTCAGACTCTCCAGTTTTGATGCTCACCTGGGGTTCTTCTCTTATGTCTGTCCCATTTCAGTAATAAAAGCTGGCCTATGCTGTCCTTTGCATGGACTTCTTGGCAGTGGGTTTCAACAGCACTTCAGCAGTGGAGGACAGTATTGTATCCCATTTTGCAGAAGATGAAAGCAAGGTGCAGAAAATCAAATTATTTTTCCCCAAGGTCATCAATTTAGGGAGAGGCAAAGATAAACTTCATTATGACACCTGAGAAGTAGCACAATGACACATTTCTTAAAAGTCACAACAACATTGGTTCTTCTTGTGTAAAATGTAGTTGTGAAGACATTCTTAATAACAGTAGGTTGTGTAAAACATTTTTCCTTTATTAATAGCAGAATATAACCATTGCGTACTCCTCTCTGTCTTTGTTCTTTAAAAAGAAATTGTTTAAACCATAAGCATAGGTTAGTTACAGGGGGAAAATACCTGTAGTTTTAGATCGTTGGTGAGGGTATGGGATGTACTGTGTGTTTCATTTGCTGTGTATCATTGAAAATACTGAGGACTTCACAGCAGAATTGTATGTTTCAGGTTTGCACACATTTGTGAGAATGTTAATACTGCGTTGTGGGAATAGTGCTGAGTTCCCTGTTATCATGCAAGCAATTGCTAACTGTAGACCTCTGACTTTGTAATTTGTTCTTTATGGACTAGCCTGCAGCCAATAAGCAAAATCAATAGTCTTTGCTGAAAAGTAAGCAAGTGCCAGTGTGTTATGTGACAGGTGAAGATACATGTGCTTACCAGGGGTCAGAGGGCCACATCAAATTTCTCTCTGACTTCTTTTCAAAAAGCTAAATCCATTTAGGGAGCATTCGTCATTGGAAAATGTTGCAGTGGGGAATTAGACAGGCTCCTGCTCTTCTTTTCTCATTTAACGATGTTTGTTTTCAACAGTCTGTTCAATAATGTCACTGAAAAGAAATTATGTGAGAAGAATAAACTGCTTATAGTCTATTTATTTATTCATTCATTTCTGTAGAATAACACTAGCTGTTGCATTCTCATATTTATTAATGCTATTATAGTAGTCCAAATATTTGTTTGTTCTCCTTTTCCTTTGGAAAAAAGGTGGGACAGAACAGTGTGGAACAGATTATTTACTGTTTAAGCCTAAGGTGAAGGTTATACAACTCTTAGCAATCATGTATGTTCTATAGGATATCATTTGTTCTTCTTGATTATGTCATCTAAATATGCCACAGTTTTAGTACTGCACAGTTTGGGAAGTCTCTTGTTTTCCAAGTAGAATGACCATCAGAAGTCTGCTATAGAAAATACAATGCCAGCAGCTGAGATGCTGCTGCCCTTTGATAAAATGGGCTGTTTCAGGTGGATGCTACTGATGCAATTCCCTCTTTTTTTATCAAATGCTGAAAGTATTTCAGCGTTCTTGTTTCTAGGGAAATGTTGTTCAAAACAGCCCTCATCTCTCAACATAATACAAAGAAAGGCACAAAGGGAAAGGGAAAAATCCAGCAAAGGAGACATTTTTCTGACATTCAAAGTAGTTTAGGCTCATAAGCTACCAAAGAAAAGGGCTTCGGTATTTAGAAGTTAAAGTTATATTGTCTTTTAATGTTTAAGTTGCAACTGATGTTCTTTTGAAAACTTCAGATTCAGTCTAATAGCAAAAATGATAGAAGGCTTAATGCTGTTGTTTGCTTCTTATTGAATGTAGTTGCTCCATTTAATAGCCTGGATTGCTGCCATCGTACTATCATATACACATGTGCACTCCCAGTCAGGAAAAACAAACAATAACCACACAGGTTCAATCAGATTAAAGGTTCCCTGTGTGAGAGCTGAATACCAAAAACCAGATTGGTGAGTTAGATTTCTCTTGTGTCCTGTTTGATTTTAACATGCATAATAAATGTCTCTTTATTTTTCTACCCAGCTTTCTCTATAGCTGTTTTTTCACTGCAGACTGCACAAATCATTACTATAGTACTTTCTCTTTGTTCAGTACTGCATTTGAAGATCCTCAGTGATACTCAAGGCTTCCAGAAAGTCCTTTGATCACAGTACTGCCATGCTTCAGGCCACCTCTTACACTTAGTTTCAGGATTCACAGACTGCTTTCAACACCAGGGTATATCTAGTGAATGTCCAGGTTCAGAGTATTCAATAAGACAAGAAATTTCAAAGGTGACTCACGGGGCCTCTCAGCCACCAACACCACAAAGTTAAGAAAGCCTATTTTCATCATCTTCAGACAAGACTGGTGTCTTCATAGCTCTTAGCTACAAAATATTTAAATAACATATTTCAGCTATAGAACCTGTGGGCTCTGCAAACTTATATACCACTAAATTCATTTACTGTTGGATCATCTCTTTCTACACTATGTTATTGTGCTGAGAAATAGTTTTCTTCCTGACACAAAATCCCAGGCAGATGCTTGAAGTTCTGTTAGACAAATGGGGAAAAGCAAGTGTCTGGGTCTGGATTTTGCAGCTGATTATCTCTCAGGTAATGTGTCTGTGAGTAGACTACAAACAAATTGAGAAATTACCTTTCCATCTAAGGGGTTGTGAAAATAAACTTAAACTGGAATTTTATCATTTGAAAAATGAAAACATAAACAAAAAGCCCCTCCAACCTTCCTTTCCTCCCCCTTCCTTCGTGGGGTAACACAGTTGCTGTTCTGCAGTGACAAGATGAGTTAAAATAAAGTGACTTGAGAGATCCTGAGCTCCCAGCTGCTGAGCGTTGAGGTTAAGTTTGAGGTTTGCCTGCTCAGCTTCTTTTTTTTTTTTATTGGGTCTTAAACCTTTCCCACACTAAATAAACAACCTTTTATAGGCTTTTTCTTCACAAATAACAAGTTTTGTAACCTCATATGAAAAACTCTTGTTGCTGATTCAGACTAAATGCCCCTTTGTTACTACGAGTCCCTCTGTCCCCAAGAGTCATTGTCCTCTGAAGAATAATGCCACAGGCTGATGCTTGCCTAGCCGTGCTAGCCCTGCTCCCTTGCTGGGGCTGCATCCAAGCTTCAGGTCTAATCTGTTTTGATCTTTGTGTCCCAGATCCGGTTCTGGTCACTCAAATGGATCTATTGATCTTATTGTGTCATATGCATCACCCAAGCGCTAAGCTGCTAACCAATTGGCTATGCCTACACAGCCAAATTTCACTGAATTTCACTGAATTTTTTTTGGAGTTG
>BJBW01016267.1:0-11416 GCA_004320125.1 Scolopax mira
CCAGCCCCACTGCTGGCCACTTCCCCAACCTGCCAAGGCTGCTGGTGTGGGGACGGGGAGAGACCCGGTGGGCCACCCATGGGTCAGAGGTGGCTTGTAGGTGATGTGGGCAGCAGGGGTGTCCTGGAAACAGGCTGATGGCTGTGTGCACTGTTCACCTGCAGATGGCTGTAGTACCACGTGGCCCTGAGGTAGGCTGGGACCAAACACTTTATCAGGAGTGAGGGACTTGTGCCATATTGCCCATGTAAGAAGTAATTCCCAGCAGTGTTAATGTCCATCCCAAAGGCTCCAAAAGCCCTCATCTTGTGGGCTTCAGCTGCGCTGGAGGCAGCAACCTTGTCTGCTTCAGTGCTTTTCTCCTTGCCCAGCTCCCTGGGAGGCACATGGAGCAAGAAGACTGCTTGGTGTTAAAGCAAAGCCTGTGTTGGCATCTGTTAATATATCTTCTGTATGTTGGGTGTAATTCAGGTGTGTTAACTGGGAGGAGAAGTGTGACCAGGAAAGACAGGGTATTGGAGTGGAAGAAGAGGGCAAGGGATCCAAGGATCTTTTCATTAGGGGCTGTGTGTCCTAGGAAATAGACTTTAAGACAAACTGGGGGAAAAGGGTTATGAAGGTTTAGCAGAGCTCAGCAGTGGAAGTCAGGAGGTAAAGCTCATGGTGGTCTCCCCAGGTGCTTGCACAAGGACGTGTTGTCAAGCAGCCAAAGGCAGAACAAGAGCTGCAGAATGGAGCAGAGAATAGAGAGAGGAAGTCAGGTGCAGTTCTGCAGCAGTGGTTAATCACTTCTCACTGCTGTAGTTGACACAGGGATGGGAGCGTTGATAGAAATGGCTTGTCTTCAGCTCTAGAGTGCTGTGAACAGTAGGAAGCATTTGTTTCTCAGAGTTAATTCAGCAGCAGACAGCATGAATTTGTGGCGAGTGCGTGCTGACTTTTTTGGTCATCACCTCGTTATTTTTTTTCTGTGCTGCTGTCCTTGGCAGCTGAGAGCCCTACCTGGGAATGGGTGGCCCCATAGCTCCTTCAGTTCCCAGAGTCAGACCTTTGGGATGCAGCACCAGGTCAGCCCTGGAATGGACTTTTTACTCTAGGAAGACAGCAGGACCACAAGTTGCTGTTTCAGCACAGGCAGCCTTCTCAAAGCAAGATGCCCTTTGTTGTCCAAGTGTAGCTTGTGGGTCCCAGCCAGGCTGGAGTCAGTCCCCAAGAGGAAGAGGACACAGTGTGTTTTCCTGGGGTCTGTTTCGTTTCTTTGCTTTTTTCTTCTTCCTTGGTGTGTGTCAAGGGCTCCCAGTGAAGCCCTTTGCCATCTCCTCTGGAGCTTTCTGTTCTTTGTAGAGACATGGGCTGAAGGTAGGAGAAGAGTTTCCCAAGCCTAGTGTCTTCATTTGAGGAAATGGCTTTTGTCTTTGAGGAGACCTGAGGTGATGAGATCTCATGCAGGGTTGGGAAGTTATGTGCCACCAGACCCCTGCCTGTCAGAGCAAGGCCAGCTGAGCTGATCCCACTGGGTGGGGAAACGAGGGTTCCTGTGTTTTCTGTGCTCCTGCTCAGGCTTCCCAGCCTTTCCCTGAATCCTGAAGGAGAAGGAAAACATTTAAAATATGACGTGAACACTGGTGGGAGGATGCAGGGAGGATTTCTAAGTGATCTCTCCTTCTTCCCCCACAGCTGGTGTATGAGTTCTTCCTCCGGTTCCTGGAATCACCTGACTTTCAGCCAAATGTAGCCAAGAAATACATTGACCAGAAGTTTGTACTATCTGTAAGTAAGCATTGCCCACTATGCATCAGCTTTATGAAAGAAGGGCAGCAGATTTTGGTCAGGGTGTTAGGGAAGCAGTCCAGTTTTTCCAGCAGGTTGATGATATGGGTTGTCTTTTTTCCTGTGTCTAGTCTTGAATGAGCAGCCAGAATTCTCTGGGAAGGGCAAGAGTGTGTGTGAACTGTAGTCCCTGGAACTCAGTTCCAGGTGGAGAGGGGCACTGGGGGCCTTGGTGGGGTTGGAAATCGGGGACACACAGCTTTGTAGGGTGTGCCAGCCATCACTGTGCTTCTGAAGATGAAAGAAGTGCTGATAGCTCCAGCTTGTGACTAGGAGGCTGCATGCTTGAGAGAAGCAACCGCTGTGCTCAGGGTGCTGAAGTCATCACTCAATTCCCCCCCCCAAAAAGCCACTTTTGCTGGGCAGGAGCAGTGCCCAGTGTTAGTGGCAGCTTTGTCCAGACAGGCAGTGTGCAGGCACTGACTGAATTTCTACCCCCACAGCTGCTGGATCTCTTTGACAGTGAAGACCCCAGAGAACGAGACTTCCTAAAGACTATTCTGCACAGGATCTACGGGAAGTTCCTGGGCCTGCGAGCATATGTGAGGAGGCAGATCAACAATATATTTTACAGGTGAGATGTTTCTTAGTGCCACTGGCCTAGTGAGTGAGTGGGACAATCCAGCGAGATAAATTTGGGGCGCTAGGCTGTGATCCTCTCTGATCCAGAGTGTGAACTCAGTTATGTCACACTGCTTCGGTAAGGTTAGCATTCTCCTGTGCTTAAGAGTGGTGAGGATGTGCTACTGGTGTCTTCACAGGTCCCAACATTTGTTCTGTGTGCTGAACTTTAGCTGGTCTGGGTCCATGAATTTATTTCTTTCTAGCTCTTACACCTTGCTCTGGAATTTTGGAGTTCTGTTAGGTGCTAGAAAACTCCCCGTCTCGTGTTTTTCCTTCCCTCAGCTTAACAAACAGCATCCAGAATTTGGCAATGACCTCTCATTCTGCTCTTTTTAGGTTCATCTATGAAACAGAACATCACAATGGGATCGCAGAGCTGCTGGAGATCCTGGGAAGGTAAGGGCATTTTTGGAAGTCCCAGAGGGCCCATAGTGAGTGAGACCTCCCAGCCCAGCATGCTGTGTGAGCTGGCAGTGCCTTCCTTCAGCAGTTCTTGCAGGAGCCACCTCTTCTAGAGGATCTCAGTCTAACAAAGCACTCAGTGAAAGTACTTCCCAGCCTGCTGATAAATGCCTTCTCCTCCCCACAGAATCACATGGGGTTGGAAAGGACCTCCAGAAATCATCTAGTCCAACCCCTGATAAAGCAGGCCCACCCAGAGCAGGTTACACAGGAACATATCCAGGTGGTTTGGGGTTTGAATGGCTCCAGAGAAGGAGACTCCACCACCTTCCTGGGCAGCCTCTTCCAGGGCTCTGCCACCCTCACAGGAAAGAAGTTCCTCCTCATCTTTAGGTAGAACTTCTTCTATTCAAGTTTGTGCCCACTTCCTCTTCTCCTGTCCCTGGGCACCACTGAAAAAAGACCAGCCCCATCCTCCTAACACCCTCCCTTTAAGTATTTATAAGCATTGATCAGATCCCCCCTCAGCCTTCTCTTCTCCAGACTGAAAAGACCCGAGTCCCTCAGCCCCTTCCTGTAAGGGAGATGCTCCAGGCCCCTCATCCTTGTAGCCCACATTTGTCTCCTGTTGCATTTGAGTCAATCACACTTGCTGTAAGAGTTTCTCACAGCCCTGAGAAGCCTTAGCAGTGGGCAACCTTCTCCGTGGCTTCAGCTGCCCTTCCATTCGCAGCCCTCTCTTCTGCCACCATCTTCCTGTTCTGTAGAGCCCAAGCCTTGAGGACTGGGCTGCCTCTGGACTGCACTTCCCCAGAGGTTCTGCTTAAGTGTGTGCACGAGCTCAGGCTGGCACGGGGCAGAGCAGATCCCAGAGCCCCATCAGAGGTGTTTCCTTGCCGTGCCTGCTGAGGGAACGCTCTCGGTGAGTTTGGTATGCAGGTTGGTCCCCAGTGACCACACTTCTTCTGATAGGTGCTTTCCCAAGTGACTAACGAGAGCTCCACCAAACCACTGATTGTTTTGAGGTGAAAGATACTGTATTTCTGTTGAGTAAAGATGTTAACAAGACTCTCTTGTTTCTTCTCAGCATCATCAATGGGTTTGCTTTGCCTCTCAAGGAAGAGCACAAGATGTTCCTCATCAGAGTCTTGTTACCGCTGCACAAGGTGAAGTCTCTCAGTGTCTATCACCCACAGGTGAGAAGTGTTTCCAAGTTCCCAGGACAGAATGTGATTCTTGCAGAAGAATTGGTGAGGGCTTGCTTAGGGCTATTCGCTGGGGCTGCAATGAGATATTTTTGGACTCCGTGCCAATCCCTTACCGTGGTGGTTGGTCCCAGCCTTGCAAGTGCCTGAGCCTGTCCATGTGTGTACCTGTGTGGCTTTTGCCACTGGCTGGCAGGAGGGCATCCTGCCATTTCCCACTGACTTCTTGCTTTGCCTTTTTGTGCTGGAATGTTTGTGAAATGTTGGGACCCTGCTGAAACCAGAGGTAAAATTCCGAGCTGCAGTCATCAGCCTGCGTGTGTGGTGTGTCAGCTGTTAGTCACTGCTTAGATATGCAGAGGAATCAGTTTTGGGCTGCTAGGCTGGTACAGAGATCAATTTCTTGCAATTTAGGATATGTAATAGAAGAGTAGAGAAGATCAGAACTCAGGCTAGGAAGTGAAAAAGCGTGGGCCCTAGGAGGCTCAAGAATTTTTATCCTTTGCACTGCATGAACCTCCTTGAGCTGCCTACTTGGTCTTAGAGCCTTCACGAGCTGTCAGAACTTCATTTGGAGCTGCAACTGTCTTCTCATCACGCACACCATGGAGGGCATGACATGACTTCCAGCCTAAGGTGGTGGCAGCATTTTAATCTGAGGTGCATTTGAGGAAGCTCTAATTTTGCTGTGTGGTTTGTGTTTTTTTCTTCCCTACAGTTGGCGTACTGTGTTGTACAGTTCTTGGAGAAAGACAGCAGCTTGACAGAGCCAGTGAGTAACTTTGCTTAACTTCTGCGTGTCAGTTGAGTCCTAAAAAGCTTCATGGATTCCTTAGAGTACCGCAAGGGTGAAAAAAGGCTAAAGAGACTGGGAGTCATCTGAATTGTGACAGAAGGGGCAGTGCTGCTCGTGTGCAGGCCTTTAGCATTCTCTCCCAAAACCTCCAGGAAGGTGGTTTCTAGTCTTTCTATGTGCTTCAGATCCTGATGTAGCAGGAGGAATGTTATATACCGAGCTGTCCTTTCAGGGTAGAGCTTTCTGCTGGTGATAGAGGCTGCAGAGTCAAAACACATGGCCACATAGCTGATAAAACCAACGTGAGCTCATGAGGGCCCTGAAATAGTAAGAGTTCACTCCAGGCTGCCAGAGTTGGCTGAAAAACTGGGGGGATGAGGTGAGGAACCTGGGACATGAACAAAGGTCTACTTAGGCAAGCCATTGTTCCTTGCTGGAAGTGTTCTCCATCTTGCTCTAGCATCAGTTTCCTACCTCTGTAGCGTTAAGTCACATTGTAGACACATTCAACCTTCAGGATGTAGTGCTGGGAAGCAGCAAGTTCTAAAATGTGTGAGGATTGTAGATGGGGACCTTAACATACTCGAGTCACTGGCTGTGCAGACCTGCAGCGCTAACCAGGCCGTATGCTGGCTTGGCAGAGGGTGCAAGCAGGAGACAAGTGTTTCTCCACCCACTGCAGGCCAGGAAATGTCTTCTACAGAGCTAAGCTTCACAGCCTCAAAACAGCAGATGGCCAAAGAACGTGTGGCTTGTGTCACTGTAGCAGGGAGCACCAGAAAGTGTGAGCATTTTAATGAGTAATGCTAGCTGAGGTCGTTCTGTTCTCTGGCTGAAATGTATGCGTTCATGGTGAGCCTGATTGTGCTCGGTGGAAGCTGGTCAGCTGTTGGCAGCTTTCTGGTTCCTCAGCTCTGCCACCAGCAGTGCCGAAGCAGACCTCCCAGCTTTGCCTTTAAATGTGGCTCCTCCATTTCCTGTGTTCCCAAAAGCCTGCTCCGAAACGAACTGCGTAAAGTTGCTTCCTGATCATGCTGAATACTTCCTGTGGCTGACATCCAGCCCGACAGCCTCCTGCCAAAGCACTTTCTGTAGGGTGAGGGAGAAGAGAGAACTAGAAATCTGTCAATATTTCCAGGATTCATTTTGCAGCTTATTTAAATACGAAAGCTCTGTAACTCGTCGCTGCTTCCTGGGTAATGGCTTAGCAGCCCCTTAATTAGCAATCCTGGTCTGGTTTGGTGCTTGTGGAAAGCAGTGGGATGACCCAATTTCATTACTTTCAGTGGGTGTCATGTTGGGTCTCAACCAGCCATACCAAGGCTGTATCATTGAAGCATCCTGCTTGTGAAGGTTTTGAATGGACTTCTTAGATGACTGGGGCTATTGAAGTGTTGAAGAATTACAGGGTTTGGGCTTCGTCAAGGCTCTGAATGTACTAGGAGATGTTGCCACCAGTGCTGGGAGGAGGCCAGATCGCTCGCTAGGTCCACACTCACTTAGAGTGGGCCTCGCAGAAGCTTGCTCAGCAAGGCTTGACATGGTAGCTCTTAGGTTAACAGCAGTCTGAGTGACTGCCAGGTGAGCAAGGCTTCAGATGTGCTCAGTAATAGCAAAGACAGACTTGACACACCTCGCACCGCCTTAGCTGTAGGAGAAATTATGTCTGAGTCACTCTTTCCCTGAGTGGCAGACCAGCATAATGAGAAAACACTGGGGATGTTTGGCTTCTGGAGCCTTGAGTTGGTGGAAAAAACGCTCGAATGTTTCTAACCTTGCTGCTGCCCACTGCTGTCCCTCCATTGCTGTCAGCTTCCTCTCAAGTGCTGGCTTCAGGATCAGGTTGCTGAAGTACAGAGTTTGAAAGAGCAACTTCTACCATCAGTTGCGTGTGCATCTGGTGTCCACAGAGCTGGCATGTTGGTAAATACCATACCAATGGCTCCAACAGACTGAAGGTCTGCAAGATCTTGGATCCTGCCTTTGACCGGGTCTAGAAGCAGATGGGTAGGCAACGAAGCAATAGTAAAAATAAATTAAAAAAATGAAGTGGGCTACAGCCCTTGCCCTAGTATATTCTGACAGTATCTTGTTCCATTTGCACTGTCATAATTAATTATCATCATTAGGTGTGAACTCCATAAATTTGCTGTCTTCTTTCTGGAGTCTTGTTTGGAGTTTCCACAAAGTCTTGCAAGAATAAGATCTGTTATTGAGTTACTTTTTTGTGAAATGGCCAATGGTGCCCAGGGTTAGGACAAGAGGAAATGGGCACAAACTTGAATAGAAGAAGCTCCACCTAAATGTGAGGAGGAACGTTTTGACTTTGAGGAGTAAAGAAGAGCAGAGCCCTGGCAGAGGCTGCCCAGGGAGGTGGTGGAGTCTCCTTTTCTGGAGACATTCAAACCCCACCTGGACAAATTCCTGTGGGACCTGCTCTGGGTGGACTGCAGGGGGGTTGGACTAGATGATTTCCAGAGGTCCCTTCCAACCCCATGTGATTCTGTGAATCTGTGAAATGGTACTTCCTTTGGCTTGTCCCAAACTCATCCATTGCATAATTTATTGGGTGCTCCCCTGTGCTTAAACTCTGCGGTGTATTGAATAATCGTTCCTCAGTGACCTTCTCCACAGTATTTTCAGTTTTATTAGTTGATCTTCCGTGGTTGCTCTAGACCATCTGCCAGCTGCTGTTGTGACTAGACCTTTTAAGAATTTATTTCACAGCTGGTGTTAACTTTCAGCCTCTAACACTGTCTCTTTACCCTCCCCACTCAGGTGATTGTGGGCTTGCTGAAGTTCTGGCCGAAAACTCACAGTCCCAAGGAGGTGATGTTTTTAAATGAGCTGGAGGAGATCCTGGATGTGATTGAGCCATCTGAGTTTGTGAAAGTTATGGAGCCCTTGTTCAGGCAGTTGGCCAAGTGTGTCTCCAGCCCACACTTCCAGGTGAGTTGCATCTCAAGGAGGGGGATAGGGCACTGGCTTGTAACACACTTGGCATGGGAAGGTGCCACCGCAGCTTTTGGGCTTGTCATTGTGGATCAGTGGCATGTGGAAGTGTGACTAGGGTGAGTATTGGGATGACATATGGTGGGAGGAGGTGAGAATCCTCACCGCAGCCACAGAGCAAGTTCATCCAAAGAGAAAACAGAGCGAGGCAGTAGAGCCTCTCTTGCTGCACTGTGCTATTCAGCAGCATTGGTTGCAGCAGGCTGGAGCTGGAGCAGTGGAGGCTCTGCCACCTCCTGTTTTGACTAGTAAACATAGAGGAGATCCATCCAGTGTCACCCTGTTGCAGTAAAACCAAGCTGGTGGTATTGGAAGGAGGCCAAGGAAAGAATGTGCGGAGAAGGTCCTTCTGGGGTAGGTGGTAGAGAGTGAGGTGTACTGAAAAGGTGCTGGAGTCTGCTGCTTGTTCTCACTGAAGGGAAGTTTTGTCCAGTTCTGGGCTTCCCAGTTCAAGAAGGACAGGGAGCTGCTGGAGAGGGTGCAGCAGAGGGCTACAATGATGATGAGGGGCCTGGAGCATCTCTCTTAGGAGGACAGGCTAAGGGACTTGGGTCTTTTCAGTCTGGAGAAGAGAAGGCTGAGGGGGTATCTGATCAATGCTTATAAATACTTAAAGGGAGGGTGTCAGGAGGATGGGGCTGGTCTTTTTTCAGTGGTGCCCAGGGATAGGACAAGAGGAAATGGGCACAAACTTGAATAGTAGAAGTTCCACCTAAACACAAGGAGGAACTAGCAGGTGTTCTTGGCTCCCTGGTTTAGGTTGCCATAAGGAGTGCCCAAGAAGAAGACAGCTTGCTGCTGAACCATGTGGCTGATCCAGGTATAGGTGGGGTGTTAAATAGTGACATAGCCCTCCCCCAGAGTGAGCGTGAGCGCACAGGGAGGCAGACTGGCTTCAGTCTGTCTTTTGGTACAGAGAGGTACAAAATCATGTGTTTAACAGGCAAAAAATGAGGACAGTCTACATCACGTGTGTATGTAAAAGTTTACTGTTTCCTGGAAAGGACTGCAGGAACGTGATGGAAACCAGCTGGTTGTGGATTACTGGTGTGGTCATGGGAACCAGAGGACTAACATGACCTTTAGGTGTGGAAGAAGCTACCATGGGGAACTAAGGAGCTTGTATAAAGTGGGGAAAAGGCTGGAGGAGAGGCATCCTGTACTTGATGGCGGCCCTCATCTGCTGCCAGCTCTTTGAAAAACAAGACTGAAAAACCTGGAGAAGGTGCAAACACTTTTCAGCCTAAGAAAATTAACACCCAAAGGTGTCCCATACAGTCAGGCTGAACAGTCTCTGTGTCTGCAGCTTCTATGAGAGCAAAAATAGGAATTGACTCCTTGGTAAGTGGGAATACCTTGGTGGAGGAGAGTTTTGTCTTGAGTGGATTGTGTGTTAATCTAGCAGATAAAGGCTTAACAAGACCTAATAGCTGGAAACTAAAGCTAGGTAAGTCAACATGAAGTGAGTTTCACTTCATTCACTCATGTGCAACAATACATGGTGGAATGTGGTGAGTTCTCCATCATCTAAAATACAAAACTGACTGGATGCTTCCCTTCCTAGGTTTTTAAACCATTCTCAAGCCAGTGCTAACTACAAAAATTAGCCTGGTGATGGGCATTGCCCAGATTTGTGGTTAAATGTGAAGAATTGTGGTTGAGTCTGGTACTTTTGGAAACTTGTAAGACTTGTTTGCCTTGTTAGAGCAGGCTGGCTGCCCCAAGATTTTTTGTATTTTCCGCCCATACTAAGTCAGGGGGATGAATTGTGGGACTGGTGCTCCAAAGCCCAGGAAATCTCTGTTGTGGGGAAGGCCAGGGAGAAACAGAGCTTTACAGAGGAGAGTCTGAGGAAACGAAGGAGGCTCGGAGGAGATAGTCTGAGATGGGACATGGAGTGGATGACATTACTGTCCTCAAGTGTTGCGTGAAGGGTGTTGGAGTCATGAGTGTATCAACAGCTGTGACTTGCTTAGTCGAGAACGTGAGGTTTCTCCTCAGGAAAGGGAGAGGTGTCTGGCAGAGGCTAAGGGTGAGTGGCAAGGACGAATGGCCTGGTAGAAGCTGGTGATGGTCCACCCTCCTGCCTGCACTGAGGGGAAGCGTTTGCTCCTTGGCTGGGTGGTGGCAAGCTCTGGTCTCACTCCAGAGGGTGAGTACTGGTGTTACTGGAAGGATGGCTTTCTTTCTCTCCCTCTGCAGGTGGCAGAACGAGCGCTGTACTATTGGAACAACGAATATATCATGAGCCTGATCAGCGATAACGCGGCCAAAATTCTCCCGATCATGTTTCCAGCCCTCTACAAGAACTCCAAGAGCCACTGGAACAAGTAGGTCTTTCCGCATGCCCTGGCACTCGCTGTGCATGTAGGATTGCTTGACCTGCTGGCAGCCTCGGGGCACGCTGCTCCAGTGCCATGACACGTGGCTCTCGGTGACACCGGGTGCTGAGCCAGAGGGGTTATTAGTAGCATCAGCATGGAAAAGTGCCATGGTGGACCACAAGTGACCTGCTTCTGCAAGAGGTCAGGCGCCTGTGATGACCTGTCTGAGGGCCATTGAGGTCTACTCAGTTGGATACCTGCATATCAGTAATGCTGGAGGTCTCCTGGAAGCGTGCAGTAGGTTTTCCAGCTTGTTGACTAATGATCACCCATGTACTCTCTGTGACCAAAGACCTTGGCTAAGGTCTACGCGCCTGATTCCTTGCGTACAGGAAGAATGGAGAAGAACTAACAAGGCAGATGTCCCAAATGAAATTATTGCTTCCTGTGTCTGATTCCTCGATACTAGTCTAGTTTATGGTTCTCCCCTCAGCTTCCTGCTGACCTTTCTCCCAACCTATTAGCTAAAGTAGCTAAAAATACTCTGTCCGAAGCCGAGATCCTAAAGTCTTCCAGCAAAAAGTGCAGAAAGGCCAAAAAGAGTCATCTTCCCCTATTCTAGAGGTTGGAAAAAACCCAAAATGATTCTAGAGAGGCTGGGTGAGTGCAGGGCTTAGGCCTGACTGCTTCTGTCTCATCGTTGTACAAGGAAGCACAAACTTGAGCCACCACCTTGAAGGTGCTCTGAGGACTGGGGTAGACACAGACACGCAGAGATGAACGTGCACAAACGACAGGCACGTGGGTGTGCAGACAGGCACGTGTGCACGTCCCCAGGTCTGATGTGTGTGCACGTACTCATGTGTGTGTGCAGACACACTCTCGCTCAGTGTTGCTGCCCCTCCTCATCAGAGCTCAGAAAAGGAATTTAGGCTCCTTCTGAGGAGAGGGATCTGGGGGTCCTGGTGGATAGCAAACATTCCATGAGCCAGCCATGTGCCCTTGTGGCCAAGAGGGCCAATGGGATCCTGGGCTGTGTAGGGAAGAGTGTGGCCAGGAGGTGGCGGGAGGTCATTCTCCCCCTCTGCTTCCCCCTGGGGAGGCCACAACTGGAATCCTGCGTCCAGTTCTGGGCTCCCAGTTCAAGAGAGACAGGGAACTGCTGGAGAGAGTCCAGCGTAGGATGGAGGGCTTGGAGCATCTCCCTGCTGAGGAAAGGCTGA
>BJBW01016269.1:0-19411 GCA_004320125.1 Scolopax mira
CTGTTGTTCTGGTTGGTCAGTTCGGTCAAAACCACGACAGGCAGGCCATTCCAGACTGGTGTTGCTTAGTCCTGGTTTTTTGCCTCATAACTTCAGGTTATTTTGCTACATGTCCTTGAAAGAATTCCTTTGTCTGCATCATGAATCCTTGCCAAGTCTTTTCTGACTGCACAGGATGCACATAGGTATTGTATTGTCATTCACCCAAACACTGTGTCCTCTACAATGACATTATGTTTTCATTATTATGGTACAGCAAAAAATTATTTTTAAATACAGACTGGCATTGAATTTTAGATTTATCTATGCATAATTAATCAAAGCCCAAACATGGATAACTTGTCAGGATTTGGTCATGGAGGGAAGCATTATATCCAGGTTTCTAAAAGCCAGCCTAAGCCAAGTGAAAACACAAACACTGTTTAGCGTTTGGCTTAATCTGGCAATGAACTGAAGAAAGTTTTATGAAGTAATCAAAGAATATTTGGTCAGAAAGAGCAATACTCAAAAGTAGACATTGTCATTTGAACCAAAAAGTTTCTCACTCTTTCAATTGCAGGCTGATACCAGAATCACCAGCACCAGCAATTTGTGCCTTTATTTGGTGATAAATTAGGCAGGTCTTCCTGAGCTCACACAAGCAGAAAAGTAAGAAATGATCTCAGACATTTCTGAGTCACACCGTGTCTGATTAAGTTAAAGGTGTAGGAGATACAGAAAACTGCTGCGTGGGGCTATTTCAGATATATTATGTTACTGACACTGCAGCAAAGACAGACGTTGTGGGTTTGTCGTACACACACAGTGTTCTTCGATCTAAGCAGTGATGCTCAATTGGTCAGAAAAAGCACCAGTGACAAACTTTCAGCTGAATATATGAGTACAGAGTTTACCAACAGTTTTAATGTACTTTCCAGGCAGCCGATCTCAGATAGTGTTTTCCATAATCCAAGTCTGCTGAGACTGCTTCAATTGCATTTATCACTTCAATAAAGACTAAGTACAGATTCATGTTCTGTCTTCTGTATTTTTCTTACATTTGACATACTATGACGGTCGCTCTTCTCTTTGCTTTAAATCCCACTATATTTCTAGATACACACTTTTTTGCAGCTCTGCAAAGTGATTGAGAAACTTTCTAACTGGAGTTAGATAGCAGTTATAAATCTCTTTTCATTACTTAACTGTTCCAAAATGGAGGAGCATACTGAATCCATTAGCTATTCCAGGAAAGCGTTTCTCTCATCAGACAGAATTCCATAGGGATACAGTACTTTCTGTGTTTGTATAACTTTTACTAAGACATTAGAAGCAAGTAACTTGTTTGTGAACTACCTCCAACAATATATTAGCTCTAAGTGGAACAATGCAATTTGGTTTTTATTTTGAGATATAATTTCTTATTGTGTGCACTGTCCTCTAGTTTCATCACTGCTGAACTTAGGTGAGCTATTTATGATTATAGTTATCCCAGTTTTCAAAGACTCTTTGAAAGATCAGTTTTGTTAATAATCAGTATTAAATTTGCTTATGTCCTTCAGTGGGACATAAGTGTAACATGGTCCATAAACTTCCTTTAGAGCTTTGTGGATATTTTTATGCCTTGTTGATTAATGAGTCGTTGCATATCATGACTTCTTTTCCTGATATTCATCATGTGTTGGAGTTGAAACATTTTCTTGCAATACACTTTATTGTATTGAACTCAATGTATGGAGTAATTGTGTTTTTCATAGGAGCATGACTTTTTTAAGTGTAAGCATCCCGATATTTTAGGAGGTTGTGTTTTTTGCAGCAAAGCAGAATGTATCACTCCACAGTATTATGCTGGTAGTACCTGTGGGAACAGCCAGCCATTCAACTTTATGCTTTTTCCTTATTTTAGTTGGAAGTTAGTACTGCATATAGTTATATATTGTTGCAGTCCAGTTTGTCTTCAGCATCTCTTTAATTAAGTAGCTTAATTGTTATGTTAGCTTTACTGTTCTTTGAATTTTGTTGTTGTGTTGTTAACCAGATAATAATATGACCAAGTGGATTTTATTATTTTATTACAGAACTTGTTCAGGTGAGAAAGTTCATTTGTGATAACCCAGGGTAAGAGTTTATAGTTTACCAACAGTTCTTCGTGAGGACTTGAAGAGACCTTCTCGCTCTCTACAACTACCTGAAAGGAGGCTGTAGAGAGGTGGGGGTCGGTCTCTTCTCCCAAGTCTCAGATGATAGGACAAGGGGTAATGGCTTCAAGTTGTGCCAGGGGAGGTTCAGGTTAGATCCTAGGAAATATTTCTCTACTGAAAGGGCTGTCAGGCTTTGGAATGGGCTGCCCAGGGAGGTGGTTGAGGCACCATCCCTGGAGGTATTCAAGAGACAAGTTGACATGGTGTTCGGGGATATGGATTAGTGTTGGGTTGGTGTTGTTTTGGCTGTGGTGTGTGGTTTGTGTAGGTTTTTTCTTTTTGTTTGTTTGTGGGGGGTTTTTTTGGTTGGGTTTTTTTTTTTTTTTGGTTGGTTGGGTCTTTTTCATTGGTTGGACTAGATGATCTTAAAGGTCCCTTCCAACCTAGGTGATTCTGTGAAGAACTAAATGCTTTATACAATTTCATCATCTGACTTACTCCATTAATATTATCTTTTAATCAAGTCCATAGAGCTGTATGCTTTTCCCCCACAACAATATCCCCTATTAAATTGAATAAAAATGGAAAAAATCTATATCTTTATGCATGATTATCTTTCCCTTTTGAAGTATTTAAGTTCTTCTTGTAGTAGAATTACAATTTTGGCTGAACTAAGTTTGGGCTGATTTTTTTTTCTCCAACATCCTCTTCATTCTTTGAACAAAAATAATTTAAGTCAAGGTGTTATGTGGAAGAAAATTCAAGATATATTAATATGAAGATTCTTAACTATCCTCTTGTCTTTCTTTAAGGGTCATCTTTCTAGGTATATGAAGAAATTCCTATATATTGCTCTCTATTTTATGTATTTTCTATGAGATGAAAAAAGCTTCTGCTTATTTACTATTTTGTTTGTAATGAGTATTATTAATTCAGTCTGACAATCATTTGCAGTTTTTATGCTGGGTCTACACAAGTTCTGTACTAGCTTCACTATTTCAGCTGGAGATGTGTTTTTTCTGCAGTTGTATTATGGAAACATTCCTTGATGAGTATTTAGTTAAAGTGGTGTAAAGGTTATTTTTGTATACATGGGTTCCTTCCTCTGTCATCCAAGTCAGCTGGAAATTTTTAAGACTATATCATCCAGGTCACTCCCATGATGATTTTATCACCATTAAAGCTGTAAAACTTGTCTGGTAGCTGTATATAGGAGTGATTGTGTTTAATATTTTTTTTCTTTTTCATTGATCTTGCTGAATTCTTAATTGAGTCTTAGTTTTGCAGCAGTAGTAAAGAGCTAAGTTACAGGCTGTTTTGCACAAGCTTTTGCTCGGCCTTTTTATTTTTCTTTTTTTAAATAGTCGTCTATGTTGATTTCTCTTCTTGAAAAGGCTAGTTTATGATTTTCATTAATAGTCTATGTAATGCAATCTTCCCATGAACGATAAGAACTTGTACCTGTATTATTTCAATGGTAAATCCCTATTTTCCAATCAATCATGTTTATCTGTATTGTCTGTTCGTCTAAAAGTCTATGTGTTTGTATCTATGCAAACCAATTTTATACCTATTCAGAAAGACATTTAAAATACCTTCTAGCTAGTTAGCACTCATTCATTAAGGAGTATTTGTGCTCCCTCCTCCTTGAAACCACCCTTTAGATACGTATAGGCGTTAATAAGATCTCCTCTCAGCCTATATATATTATATAGGTAGTTCTAATAGTGAGGAGCAACATTTCCAATAACTTTCTAGAAATGCTGGAACTAGCATAAATGAAAACAGAATATTCACAGTCATGGCTTACATTTGCATGGGTTACCTATTTTGGCCTATTCCAGTGAATCCCATGATTTAGGCCACAGGTAATGGCCCACAATGTAACTAATTTGATTAATAACACCAAATGTTTATCTATGTGGTCTTCAGACATTGAGATTTGCAGAAACATATATGCATGTTTTCAGTAACAGATTCCTAGAAAGACCTGTGCTAAATACCTAGTCCAGTAGTACATCAATCTTTTACCTCTACTTGTAAAAAAAATTTGCATTACACGAAAATCAAGAATGAATATTTTATTCTTTCAGAATTTTTTTCTAATGTAATAGAATTTTGCATTTGCTGTATTATCTTTTTAAGTACAGGGTAAATTAACTTGACTTTAGTAGCTGCAAAAGCCATGTAATAGCATGTTCCTCCTATGATAATATTTAGAACCGGTTAAGCATTTTCATTAGAGTTTGGTATTGTATATTGATTTTTTTTCATATTTTCTTTTTCCTGGAGAAAATAAAACACTTTTACTTTTAAAACTTGAAGTCAGTTTAAATAGGCTTACTGATTTTTATCTAAAGTGTAAAGATTGCAATAGTTTCTGGGTTGCTGCCATTAATATACATTTAGGTTATGCAGGATTTTGTCTTAATATGATCAGTCTTTATTTATGTAAAGTAGAATTCTGACACCATTTTACCGATATACATTTAGCAAAGGCAAGAATTCTGGATCTGTATTATTAAAATGCATAGAGCAGCTATCATATTCTGGGTGTCTGCTGAAATATGCTTTTAATTGAAGCAGAATTACAGCTATATATTATCAATGTGAATCTAGTTAAAGAGTACCGCACTGACTGTACTGCTTCATTGTTGTACTAGGATAACGGGCTCTGTTCTGTGGGTTTGAATTTAAATGCCATCATGTGTCAAGAATAGGTGCTTAGTGCAGGAAGTGATCATATAAAGACTGTTCTGGAAGATGTGTACTTCCAGTTGATGTGACAGACAGTGTTTCTCCTTGAGAGGAAAGGCTAAATCCATATATCCAATGGTGTTCATATTTGTATTTTAGATAGGTGGTTAGTACTCCGAAAAGGGGGAGTTACATGCCCATATCTTAATAGTGCCTCAGTATGGCAAATAATTCTGGAGAAGTCTTAAATTTGCTTTCTAAAAAGGGGAAGCAAAAAAGAGAGAAAGAGGAGGAAAACAGTAACTTAAAAAGCCAGCTTCAGGTGATTAAAAATACTTAAGAGAAGCTGGAGTTTTTACCTGTTTCTCCATCTACAGTGCAAAAGCTAGCTGCATGATTCCCTCTGTTACCTGTCTCAGTGTTTCTGTTGCAGAATGCCTGGCAGTGCCTCAGACAAAAGGCAAAACACAATAAAATGGAATTTTTATGTGCCATATATGACTAAGTAGGTGTTCAGCTCCTACCCATGGATATCAGTGTTCATGTACTTAATTTTAAGTGTGCAACTAAATTATTAACATTGATTTTAGGAGAGTCAAGTGAGATGTTAAATACATGTGCCAATGTTTACATGATAGTAACCTTAGTTTCAGTGCTAATAAGTTTTTATTCATCATACCTACCTAAAGTGTGTTGAAAAGCAAATCGGAAGTGAATATCTCAGAGAGAGTATTTAAAAGAACTGTAGAAAAATGTGAAATCACATTCATGTCAACCACTTTTCATGAGACAAGAACAGACAGATCTCCAATACCATTGAAAGGTGGTACATTTGGAATGGACAGAAAAGTGTATGGTTTTACATTGGACCAGTGTTTCTCGTTATCACAAGCCATTACTGTTGTGAGTCAGATTTAAAAAATCCTTCAGCAGCTTTTTCAGATGGCTTAGCAAAGGATGTTATTTTTCTGAAAATCTTGGAATGCATGAAAAACACAAGTGTTTACAGAAACGTTATTTAGGAAGGAAAGGTATGTCAGGCAAGTGGCTTATGTGTCCACAGATAGTCATTAGAATTTAACTGACTTCCTCTCTTGACCAAAACTTTAATAGTCTTGAGAAAAGTTTGTCTGAAACAGCTATTGGATAGATATTGATGGACCTTGAATCAGGGGAAAAGTCTGGTAAGGAAATGCTGTAGTGCTTCCATCATTCCTGGTCAGTTGTCACCATCTCTTCTTCTGTGCCATAGGTTCAGCTGGAACCAATCAAGGTCACATTGAAGATATTGTTGTATATTTGCAAAAAATAACCTTCTGCTCCCAAGTAGTTTAGGAATTTCAATTATTAGGGACATATTAGTATATAAATACCAATAGATGAGCAAACAGAAAAGAAAGTCAATTTTAGAATGCATTTCTCAAGCATATAAAAGAAATTTTGGATGCCAAAGTAGAGATCTGCTTCTCTAGAGGGAATAAAATTTAGCAATGTAAGTCCAGTTGCTTTAATACAGCATAAATTTCAATAGTGCAAGTAGTCTAAAATTATCATCATCAGTGAATGCACTAATGAAACCTTGTTTTTCTTGTAATTTCAAACTGCAAAAACAAGTCTTTGGGGCATAATAAGATGATAGCATACGGTATCTGTTTTAATAAATGATGTTCAGATTGGAAATACTGCCTGATGTTAATATATTTTGAAATCTTTGTTGTTAAGCTGTTCTTTATTTAGAGGATGTTATTGCCCGTGGTGGCCATGGACATAGACAGAACAGGCCTGTGTTAATGATTTTAGAAAAAAAGGGAAAAAGGAAAAAAAAGAGAAGGATTTCCTCTCTTGTACTACTCAGTGACTCAGTGTTGTATGGCATAGGGTTATTTTGTTGACTGATTGCCACTGGATTTTTATTTATGCTTTTTAATTAACAATTACAGTTTAAATACCTCATATAAATCTATGGTCTGTGAGGGGGGTGGTTGTTCAACTTCATTATGTTATTTTCGTATGCAGAAATATAACAGTATTAGATTTCACTAGACCCCTGTTTTATAGAGGTCCTCTTTACTTTTTAGAAGATCGAAAACGACTGCTTCATTTTGGATTCCAGTTTATGTAATTTGACTACAGGAACTCTTCTTTAAGAACAACAATCAGCAAGCTTTTTCCTTTATTTTTTTATAAAGCAGCTAAGGACTGTTTAACTAATATGGTTTTATGGTTTATAATGAGGACACTTCAAATCATATTCGCCTTTAATTTCTATAGTATTATTGCAACAATGAATAAAGTACTTAATTACCTTTCCACCATGTCAGGGTCTTTTCTTTTTCCGAATATGCTATAGGAAATAAGCACAAAGGATTTAAATTGATCTCTTTTTAGACTCATCTGCTCACGTAATTGATTCCCCGCTATTGAAACCTATTCTTTCTGTCTGTATTCCGAAGATTTCTTTGCAAAGGTCCAGCCCCGGCAGGTTGATTACACACTTGTTACCTGTAATTCAATACAGCAGCGCCCTGTTTACAAAGTCCAGATTTCCTGTGCTGTCAGTTAGGGCAATCAGCACAAAGACCAAGAGCTTTTGGAACTAAATAAACAATGAGAAAAACATTCAGGGCTGCCAGTAACCCTTCACAGGTAATTTAACAGCCTTTGACTACAAGGCATCAGTTGCTGTAGATGTCTGCCGAGTATGAAATCTGACATTCTCCCTTGCCATGTTCTGCCAATAGGTCTGTGTGTAATCTCTCGCTGAGGTTCACTGCCGCGCTCAACCGAACCGCCTTTATTATGACGGACGCCCACACCTGCCTGCTGTCACCTACATGCCATATACCTTTCCAAAAGGATATAGCAAATTATTTAGAATTTTAGGGTTAATGAAATCAAGGTTGCTCCCTCACCCCTTGTGCCGGTGCCTCTCTGGCCAGTATCCTGGCCAGCACAAGCTTTGTGAACTCTTAATGCTTAAATATGAAAAAAAGAAACTGCTTGATCAATTCTGTATAAATTGGACTCGGTTTTTATTGCAAACAAGGAGCAGAGGATCACTATTTTCTGAATGCCCTTTAAGTATTGGACAGGTTATTTTATTGTCTAAAGCTTTGTGTTTATGTATTTTTAATTTAACTTGCTCTATTCCTGATGCATTTGGTGCCTTTCCTGTCGATTTGGATAATGATTAGGAAAGCTATTTTAGAGACCACTGACATGTATTAAAGCAGACAAAAAACATCCACAAGGAGAAGAAAATGGAGTCAGGGATTTGTCTGGGTCTGTGTAAGAAAAGTTCACATCTTTTACTTCAGCAGTCAAATCTCTTTGCAAGCAGATAAAATTACTGTTAAATATGCAAATTTAAAAATGCATCTGTTAAAAAAGATCAAGCTAGCAAACATAATAGATACAAGGTAGATGTTTATTATTCATATAAACAACCCAAACTATCCAAGAAATAAACATTTTATTGGCTTAGTGCAATGAACTTAACTCGTGGAACTCTTCCTTCCTTCCTTCTTTTTTAATTATTCCTGAGATATAAATCTGTAGACATTTACAAGCTTTTATGAAGAATCTATTTTTTCATAACTATTGTACAAATATAAGAAATGAAATTACTTTTAAGATCTGGGAAAATCTATTATTTAATTATGTTTTAACCAGAAACTGGTTCTCTGTTCTGTTTTTACACTTTCACTGATGAATTTCTGAGCACCTTATGGTGGTCAGTTTAACAGGAGACAGCTGAAGATTTTGGGCAATGGACACTCCCTGCTGCTTGATTCACGTATCTGTCCTGTAATTCTGCCTCGGGGAACATGATTGTGCAGCTGTAGATATATATATATATACATATCCATGGCTGAAAACCAAATGCATATATTTAGTGTCCGTTTAGTTGTTCTAATTGTTTGCTGTGTCTGATTTGGCAGAGAACATACAGATTTAAATTATATAGACATGATTTGGGCATAGCATTGGAGAGGAAGGATTGTTATGTGGTGGTATTTTTTTCATGTTAATTATATTGTTCTCTGCAAAAATAGAGGCTGGAATGGTATCAGACCAGAGGCAGTTTACTAAAAGCATAAGTAATTCAAGTGAGAGGCTCCAAATTCATTTGGGGATCCCTAAATGTTTAGTAGTGTTTCTGTGCTCCCAAGGGAGCAGGGAAGAGGATAATAATAACAACACTATTTTCATTGTATTTTAATGGGGTCAGGAACAACACTCTGAGGTTGATAATCTTACTAAGAACAAAGTATTGTAAAGATTTAAGTCTTTTGCAACCACAACAATAATTAAGGATTCTAGTGTAGAAAGTGCTAATATAGTTATAACTGACATGAGCTCTTTGGAGTAGCGTGGTAACCTGTATACCCCCTCCTGCATAGGTTGGCTCTTTGAAACTTAGGGAACAGACGATGATGACTCAGTGTTTCTGATATATGTCATGCCAGTGGATCCATTATATAGTTAGGATGGGTTGTATTTAAGTGTTTCATCAATGGCAAAGTACTGAACTGACACAAGAAAGTGCTTTTGAGGAGGTGTATGGTCCTCCACCAAGTTGTAGCTCAGTTGTACATTAAAAGGTCACTACAGCATGATTATAATGTGTCCTTATTGGGTTAGGTTCATCTCGGATAAACAGTGGAATACTTTTAATAGAATATATCATGTGGGACTTTTATTTATTTATGTATTTTACAGTACGAAATAATCCATACTTGACAAGAAGTAAGATAATTTTAAGGCCCAGTAAAAAAAGTGATCAGAAGGGTAGCTGCTCTGAAATTAGCCTTTCCTAAGTGAGAAATGAGCTCCCTCATGCTTTGCTGTTTCACTTGCTGTCCCTTTTCTACCTTCCATGTTTCTTTCAACAGCTGAAATGCACATATATAGTCAAGAGAATGTTTTTACATGGTTTGCCACAGGTTCTTTAGACATTTCTCCGAAGTATACCCACGAAACAATTGCTGCATGATTACTTCTTTTGTACTTCTCACCCCTTTTGGACACCTGAGGAAAATTGGAGAAAAGTATTGGAAGACTGACAGCTTTTGAATTTCAGTAGCACGTTGCACAGTGATTGCATTAGCTTTATTATTCTGCTTTAAGTTTTAGCCATTCTCTCCTTTCCGTATTAACTGGTGGTTTTTACTATATGTGGATAGGAGGTAGATAGAGAGACATAGGCTGGATTATGTTTTCAGAGTGAGAACAAACCTAGATTGCTAGTCTATGATTATTGTTATTAGTTGGTTTGATGCTACGAGCAGTAACATCTTCTGCACCCAGGTCAAAAGCAAGTGAAGGGCTCATGTTAGGACTCAGCTTCACTTTAAGTATGATTATAAAGAAATTATAACTAAGAGAATTTGAGTTAATAGGTGGCTTCAACAAACTGAGTGTACTTCTACTTCAGGACCTTTCCTCCTACTCAAGTTCTAAGTTGATGAAATTTTGGCTTAGGTAGGTCTCTTCAGAGTTATGTTTCAGTTCCCTAACTATATCCCACACATTTGAAATATTTAGATGTTATTAATTCATATTCTACTTGTAATTTTATACCTTTGTAAAATTTTTGGTTTGTTGTGGTTTATTTGTGCATTATTCTGCCATAGAACTCTCTCAGTGGGCAGTACTTGGTAAATTTCAGCAGCAACTATCTTCAACTTTAAAAAAAAATAAAAAAGAGGTGCATAAATGGAAAAAAATCTGTCACATTTAAAAATAAAACTAAGAATATTGGATTTTGCACCAGGAACTGCAGTTACTCCTGCATTTATTTGTCTTTCAAACTGAACGGAAAGTCACAGCTACTTTGTATCTCAGTAATGTGCATTAAGAATACTCAGATAACATTTGCATATTGTTGCTTTCAAACTAAATATTTCCACAGTCTTTTATTAGGTTTTGTTCCAGTTTTCATTTTTGGCTGCTTCTCCAGTACCTCTCATTTGGCTGATCATGTGCAGCAATCTAACAGTCCAGAGCGATCAGGATAGCAACAGAAATGCCACTGAATCTTAAGCTTCCATTACCCGTTTCCCATTCCCCAAATAGTGTGACGGCATCTGAAGGCAAATTCCACATGTTCTGCATCTGCATATAAAGAAAGTCAAGACAAAATTACATGATGTTAGATTTTTTTCCTGAAAAAAATGGTTAGTAGTTGTTAGCTGCAGAATGAGCTAGTTTGCTGTTTCTATTTTAATGAATTGCTTCATACCTCTTCACTTCAGGGCAGATTTAATACTACTGTTGATATTTTGTTATCTCTGGAGTGTAATGTATTTGTGTTACAGTATAATTGTATTTTACACTTCTTTGTTTAACTTTTGATTTTCAAATTCATCTACCCATATCAGAGGGGAAAACAGACTGAAAATATTTTAACAGTGTTCTAATCATTCCTGACTCTTAATTTTTAAACATATTAAGCATGGGGTTTTTTGTCTCTCAACAATATATCAATTGAATGTGATCAGGCCACAGTTCAAAATAGGATTCTTACAAATCAATTTGATATATTTTTCAAATCTAAAAGAGTCTGGGGACTGCCAAAGGAGTTGCTCCTTATATTTTCTATCAGCAGAGGTTTGCTCATTTGTTTGGTTGGTTTTAATTGAATTTGTGATAATAGATACCTAAGCAGGTTAACTTAGAGTAGTAGAAAACTCCAAAAAGATGTTTCTGTGCCATATGACAGGGATCCCATAATGCAAAGTTGAATTAATTGATAAATTCCTGCTCTGAGGTGGAGTCAATAATAAGCATAAAGAAATATGAGTAGCAGAGTAGGAGTACTGCATAATTTCAGAGATGATTTCACAAGGAGTAATGTACTATTAACTTTAGTGTCCTTTGCTGGGGTTGTACTAAGAATCAGTATACCTATCTGAAGGTAAAGCGGATGCTTTTGACAGGCAGGCAAGAAAATCTAAAAGAAATGAAAAGGAGATGGGGAGAAGGCAGCAGTGACACTAGGTAGACTGTTGTGTAAATGAACTCTGGGGGATCAAAAAGCAGTACTTTATAAAATGCATTTTTAGGTTTCCTTTGCCATCCTTAAGGTCTTGTCTTTCTTTTGTTATCTTGTCCCCTCTTTCACACATGCTCTCTCTTGTACATGCACAGATCTCTCTTGTTCTTTTTCCTTTTTTTTTTTGCTTCTGTCTTATTCTTTATAAAGTCCTGTCTTAATTGTATCAATGGCACTAAGAATTCTAGGGGGAAAGGGAATCATACAAGACTCATAGTATCTCTGGTAGATTTTTTGATGAAGGAACACAGATGAAATTTTATCAGAACATCACAATGGAACTATCACCACAACTAGCTTGCTTTACGCTCTGGAAACTTTAGGGTGGTGGTTTTTGGGTTTTTGGGTTTTTTGGGGGGGGGGGGCCAGGGAGGGAGTTGTTTGCTTTGGGTTTTGTTTTATCTTTTTTTGAGGGTGTTGATTTGTTTTAGAAATTGCACAATGGGAAAATCTCTTTAAACTATCTGCTCTTTTGAGCTTTTCATTTGTACTTTCTTGAACATTGGGCCGCTGTTTGCGCAGAGCGTTCAGTCACAGAGCCAATGCTCTGCAGATTGCCTGTTTGACTCTCCTCCATTATCACCAGCTCTCACATTTAATTGTAAATTGCATGGTAATTGATATTTACCTTAAGCACCAACACCACAATTCAGGTGATTATATGAGAATCTTCTATTACTTTTTTTTTTTTTTTGATTAAAACATTCCGTTTTCATTATAATGGAAACATACTTGGTGTGATCACAGACATACTAGTTTGGGCACAAGCTTCTGTAACTTCATGTCCAAATTTCTCAGCGGTTGCCAAGTAGTGAGGCGTGAGTGCGTTGCAGGCAAAGCATGGCACCAAGCCGAAAGGCATAACCCTTGTTATTTCCATGATATGAAGGATTATGTCTTTTGCTGTTCCTCATGCTGATACGGTCCTGAGTGGAAGGAGACAGCCACGTTGGTGTGGATTTGACATTACATTGGCTGGAGGCAGTAGCAAAGTCTCTGGTGGTAGAAGACAGGAAGAGGGATTAGTCCTGGGGCCAAGGAGGTGTAACAGTGGGAGCGTGTGACCTGCAAAGTATTGCCTGGTTTCTCACGTGAGGTCCCACTGGGGAAGAGTTTTGTGTAGGAGGAAGGAGAGAAAAAGTATGTATTTTTACAAAGCTTGTTTTGTTGACTCTTTTTCTGCTCTCCTTCATACATAAATTAGATATAATTTTAATAAGGTGTATATTCCCTTTTGGCCTGGAAATAGTGTGCCAGTAACCATGCTGTTGATGGTTTCCTGCCTACATGTTAATTCTCCCTTCCTCAGCTAAAAACAGCTTTGCAACCTCCCATCATTTTCAAATTTATTTTACAGGAATATACCATTAATGACCACGCTACAGTAAGAAGCTGCAGTTTGGATGTTACTCATAGGCATGATAGATGCCATGCTGAGGAGTGTGCACAGGATGCAACTATTTAGTAACAAGGCTGTTGGTTCTGCTGTTTCTGAAGCAGCTCTTTATAGAAAATGTAATAGGGTTTTATAACCTGCATGTTTTTATTTCCTAACTGCATCAGCAGTAGCTTCAACTGTTAGTGCATGTGAGCTCTTTTAGGATATAGCAAAAAGTTTAGTGCATCTTAATGTCTTTTCTCTGCACCTCAGACCCATCTGCATGCTGAAAGCAAAGGAACCACTTCTAAGTTGACGTAAAGAGAGTAGGAAGCCTGTTAGCTCTCTGTATCTCCATCACCTTCACTTCTATGAAAGCACCGGTATTAGATCAAGGCATAACATCAGGTTTATTTGAAAACGCGTTTTCTGCTCCAACTTGCTGGTCTTGCTGTTATTTGGATATATTATGAATTTAATTGTTCTTCCAAAATAAGTCTTCCCGTTTTATATTCTCATCTGTAAATCAGGTTGCACAATGAAACTGATAGCATATTTAGTGTTTTCTTCCTTTAAAAATAAACATAGTCTGTCAATGGTATTCTATAAAAATATAGGTATAAAACCAAATTTCAGATATGCATTACTCTTATATGTAACATAATGCAAATCCAAGCAGTATTTATTTGCCACAATCAGTAACTGCAGTGATTGTGTCCTTATGAAAATAGATGTTTCTTTAAAAATGAAACAAAAAAGTTTGGGAAAAAAAATGGCAAGTCATAAATGCGTATGAGCTCACTAACAGAAAAATAGGATTGAGATTAGTTTTCAAGTTTTAGTACTAACATTAAATGCCTGAAATTTATTTTAACATGGATGATGGTTGAATAATCTGTGTGTGCCTGGTTCTGGAACATGAACTTTATAAAAATTCCCTAAAAGCAGTTATATTTTTTAACATCATTTTCAATGTAGGTTTAGTATCTCTGTCACAGCATTTAAGGCATCTTTGGAAGAAGCTACACGGTTAATGGTTTTGTAAAGAGATTGCGTCATAGAGGCTTTTGTGATGGATTTGTAAATACTACAGGAAAAATTGCAGCAATAAAACAGATCTTACCCAAATGACAAGTTTAAACACATAATTTTATTAGTTTATTTATTTTAATAAATTTAGTACTCATGAAAAGTGCCAGATTGACAGCTACAGAGACTGAATACCTCTATTCCACACAGTAAGTAAAAAAAAAAATAGTCCAGGATTCTCCTGTGGCCCTGCTAATGTCTTAACCTTGATCTGTAGCTACCACCTTTTGACATGAGTTGTTCAATTTACATCCCTATTCACTCCTTAAACTAAAACTGCCATCAGAAGTGGCAAATGTGGTGATATTGTAGTGGAAACTGCTCAGACAGAACTGCTGACTGATAGTGCAGGGACAACTAACACTCTTGAGAAACCACTGTCCTGGACAAGCTTCAAAACAGTGTGATATATATGTGAAGGTTTCCATAGTCCTATGCCAAAGTCCCGAGGTGGTTTGTCATCTGGCCATAGTATTCCTCTTTGCTCCCTGACTGACTCTAGCCAGTGCTAAGAGCTTTTACACTCTATTCACATATGGTTGCATTTCAGTTGCTGCTTAAGCAACTATGCAGAGGATCAGTCCCTCAATTACATCCTTTTTTTTAGTTCAAAGAAATCAAATTAATTGCCTCTCAGGACCAGGTTTGAAGACTCATCTAGAAAGGCTTTCTTGAGCTTTGCCTCTTCTTCCCCATGACTCTTACTCTACCAGTGAGTCTGCCTGGGAATAAATATCCCTGGAAGGATAGGCCAAGGCCAGGCTGGATGGGGCTTTGAGCAACCTGCTCTAGTGGGAGGTGTCCCTGCCCATGGCAGGGAGGATGGAACTCAATGATCTTTAAGGTCCCTCCCAACCTAAACCATTCTATGAAGTTGTACTAGCAGAAGAGATGGGCTTGGATGGGCCAGACTTTGGTTTTACAGTAACATGTCTGGTTTTTTTTGAAGCTTGCTTTCTTTACTAAAAGTACTTTCTTTACTTTTTTTAGTACTTTTTTTACTTTTCTTTACTTTCTTACTTTTACTGAAGCCTTTCTGCCATGGCAGCAATGGTGATCGATCAGAGGCAGCCGTTTATGCTTCTACACTGCAATTGTAATTAGCATGCATTTAAAGTAGTCAACCTTAATTATTTCTTTGCAAAGCTCAAGTAAAATTACTCTTATGTTACCCAAATTCCCCCATGTTAAGTACTACTAAGGATAACAAGTACAGGTGTAATATTATTTCATTGCTAAATAGAATTAAGATGTTCTTAAAGACAATATGGCAGAGATAATCACTTTGTGATTTGTTCCAAGTCAGAATGTTGATCTTGGATGAGAAATAACATATGACATTTTTTCTATAGTTTCCAGGTTTTATTCTAGGTACATTTTTTAAAGCTATACTGTTGTGCATAGTTCAGTTATACTCTCCTCTGAAAAGGAACTGTGTTATTTGAGCTGCTACTAGTTGTTTTAAACACAAACTTTAAACCGAAAATAGGAAACCTGTTCTTTGGAGGATTGTGTGCTTGCAGATGGGCAGAAGAATTGAAGTACTGTAATATTCATAGATTTCATTGGAATGGTAAAATTTGTTATTGGTTGAGAAAAATTCAACATGATTTCGCTTTAGTGCCTGATGCTTCTTTGTTGCTGTGGTCAAGTTAGTGGCTGCTAATGCAACTTAAGCTCTAGAACTGGCGTAACATTGGTCTGCAGAAAAATATCAATGCATTTTTGTTATCAAAAATGAGCAGCCTTATTGTAATACTGGTGGTATATTCCTCTGTTTTGCTGTCCAGATGACACAGTTCTTACAGATACATGTGATGCTTGCCTAATACCATCATTTCTTAGGTCAGATTTCAGCTCAATATTGAGAAGTGTTATATCTTACTTAGCACGTGTATTAATTAACAAGTAGATTTTTGCTGGAGTTAAACTTCTCATTGTATTGCTGTTTTTGTGGGAAGGTTACCTGTGCTTTATGAGTTCTACTCTGCTATAACTTTCCTTAAGAGAGTAATAATATATATCTTTAAGTGAGTGAAATCAAATGGGTTGGCAAGAAACTCAGATCAGAGTTTTCCAATAGTAGCAGCCCACTTCAGAAGCTCTGTAATCTTAAAATTTTTAACTTCTAAAAGCACTATTGTGAACACTTTGGAAAAAAAAAAAAAGTTAATTCTTCAAAGTAAAAAAATTTAATAATTTTTGTAAATGATCATGTGGTAATTATTAAACTAATATGTAATTAGCATTTTCTAATGACAATCATAATCTTGACAAATGCTTTCATTCATTTTGTTCTGATCATTACAGACTTTAAAAGCACAGATTTTTGTTAACTGAGTCCCTTGGCTATTCATCAGTGATGCAATTCAACCTAATACTCCAGTGGCCAGTAATCAGAGAGTTGCCTATTAAGTGAAGGAAATTTTATCGTTGTCTTTATGAACATCACCTTTATTTCTTCTCTAACACAGTAGGTAGATAGAACTGTAAGAGCCGCTAACTGATACATATTCATTCCTTTTTTAAATGGTGAATTATGCCAATTTTTGGATATTTATGATCAAAATTCAACAAATACTTTACCAATCTCTGTGGTTAATCAGACACAGTATTTTTCTGAAAAGCTGAACTAGAAGCAGATTTCAGTCTTCTCAATATTCATCTTTGTTATTACTTCTTAAAGGTTTGATTTCTTTGGGGAGACGTCGTTTTTTCCCTAGTAAAAGGAGTATTGTCTTTTCTTCAGAAGCAACATCCTTGCTCTTCTGAATTCCTGTGAATAGCTATTCCCAATGATATAGTATGTGGGTTGTGGTTTTTGGTTTTGTTTGTTTGTTTGTTTGTCTGTCTGTTTTTGTTGGGTTTTTTTTTTCATTGGTTGGACTAGATGATCTTAAAAGGTCCCTTCCAACCTAGGTGATTCTGTGATCTATGAGCTTGAATCTGTAAATTGGTACTTAAATTACATCAGAGATACTGAACATGGCATTCCTAAACGTTCTTCTATGTGCAGGCAACAGATCTTCTAGTCAGTGCTGATGTTTGAATCCCTCGTTTATCCGACTACTTGGCCCAAGTCCTTTCCCCTTGCAATGCCTTGTGTTTTTGAGCTCTGACATGTACTGCTCTCATCCTTAGCTCTCTGCAGCAACTCCATGGCTGATCAGATCTGTCCTCTCTTTCCTGAATTTGTGGTCCCCCTGCAGCCTAACTCCTTTCTCGAGCATGTTTGTCCTGCAAAGTCTCAATTTCCTTTTATTCCCCTGCAGTTGGAATGAGGTTATTTTATATTTACAGAATGTGAAAGATAAACGAGCATGCAGAAAGTATAGCACTGTAATACATAGTCACCAAAATATTTCTGTGTTTGTTTATTTTAGACTTTTGAGTTTATGCAGAGCCAAACTGACTTCAAAAATAAAGGACAGATGATCAGAAATGTGGATAAGGACAGCATGTTCCTCTGCTTTATTTAGCATTGAGCATATTAATGGGTGCTCAATAAATGGTAATGATTTTGGAGACATGATGATTGATGTTTCCTGGATCAAAACATAGAGGTTTTGTTTAAGAACAGCCCAGCTGGCAGAGTGCTCCTCTTTTGAAACTGTTTGTGATCAAAATATGTCAGAGTCGTATCTATAAAATACGGTAGGCAAGACTTTTTGTCAGGGGATTGGTTAATTTATTTTAACAGTAAACTATCAACTGTATCTTTGATTATTCATCCCTCCTGTCACACCATATTCCTGTCAGTGAGTTAGAGTGCTGCTCTTTTCTCTGCTTTACAGATTTTGTGTCTTTTGTTGTAAACATACTGCTCTTGAAAAAGAGCTCTATATTTTTGGCGTGAGAACACATATAAGGTACTAAAAAGAAAGGATTACATATTTATTTGTGTACAAAACTGTGCCGCATGCACACTTTGGACAGCTAGTATTGAGGGAGAGAAAACTATTGTCCGTCTTCTAAGTAAGCCATCTGTGAAACTCAGCAAATACCATCCCCTGTAGTCAGAGCACCCCTCAGTGTGACTGCTATGACCCAAACCCCTAGATCAGAAAATGAACATCTCATTCTTTGTCATCTCAGCTGATTGTTGCTCTTAAAGAAGCAGTGCCTTTGAGTTAAGAGGAGATAGCTTCCAAATTAACGGCTTCTAAGTTACCTAGCATAGATGCTTAGCAAAGCCAGTTAGAGCCATCCTTGATATTTCCATGGTTAAAGAAATTAGTGGGAATTTAAAAAGAAAATAGGCAAATTTAACTTTCTTTTCAGTCCCTCCTTTTCTTGAGCCCACCTCTTTCTCCTCCCCTTCTCTCTCCCCCCAGCTCTTTTTTTCACCCTTAAGGAAAATAAATCAATTACAGTCTCCTTTCTGACCTTTCAGTTTGTCATGTATATTTTTCTTTGGGTTTTTAATGTTTTTTGGATACCCTCAAGAGGAAAGTAAAATTTCTTAAGGAAAAGCTCACATAGTTGATTACACTTTAAAAAAATGGGAATTCATTTCAAATGTTGTAAGCATATTTACGAGATAAATGTAAAAACATTCAATTTTTTTTTATTTGGAAACTTTTTATTTCTAAATTTGTATTATTTTTTAAAGTAAAATGTGTAAGTCTGCTATTGTTAGAGAGTCTTATATATCGGAGTCTCTCCATGGGACAGATATTGTAAATATCCAGAGTGGACATTTCTTATCATATCGATGTATAGCAGCATCAACCTTTGAACTAGGGTTATTGACAAAATAGATTTCAAGAGCTCCAGAAGAGCTGCCTGATTGTGGCTGAATGCATTTAGGCAGCTTTAATTCCTGAATTAATTATACAATATACTATAATGCTACAGAGAAGAAGCCATTAAAGTCATCCGTGTCAAAGAGAATTTGTGTATCATGCAGTAGATGGTGGTGTACAGTCACAGCTGCGAGTCTGGGTTGGATGGGAGATCATCTGCCCAAAGCCGAGTTCTCCTGCAGCCCTCTGGTTACAGCGAAGGCAACAGAATCTCAGTATTGCCAGCTCCTCAAGCTGCTGCGTAGCTTGGCTTCTTTTGTCTGGA
>BJBW01016270.1:384-11669 GCA_004320125.1 Scolopax mira
ATAGGTAAGCTTAGGAAGTGTGGGTTAGATGAATGGACACTGAAGTGGACTGAAAACTGGCTAACAGGCAGAGCTCAGAGGGTTGTGATTAGGGGCACAGAATCCAGCTGGAAGTCTGTGAGAAGTGGTGTTCTCCAGGGGTCAGTACCAAGTCCAGTCCTCTTCCATATATTCCTCAATGACCTGGACGAAGGGATGGAATGTAATCTCAGCAAGTTTCACCCAAACATGAGGAGGAACTTCTTTACTGTGAGAGTAGTAGAGCACTGGAAGAGGCTGCTCAAAGAAGTGGTGGAGTCTCCTTCTCTGGAGACATTCAAAACCCTCCTGGACAAGTTCCTGTGCAACGTGCTCTAGGAAGACCCACTCTGGGGGAGGGCGTGTGGGGATTGGACTAGATGATCTCCAGAGGTGTCTTCCAACCCCATATGATTCTATGATTCTATGATAGATGCTCTCTTTTACTTCTCTCCCCTTCAGAGAAAGAATCCTGCAAGATTTGCTTGGTCACCCAAGCTTGCTGCGTCACCCTTCTGGGAGTATAAGAGAGAAGAAGACTTATGAAATTAATAATAATATTATGAAAAGAGGATATAATAATATCAAACAAGAAAAGAATGGCGTTTATACTGTATATATAAAACTGGCAGGCACTGGGGAATTCACAAACTGGACTTAGTGACAGACGGGAGCCGGATTCTGGACACACAGATTGGCATGAACAGAGTCCTCCTTGAATGACAGCCATTGAAGAAAGGGGGTTGACCATTTGATCCCTTAGCTTACACTGAGCATGAGGCATACAGAATGTCACTGTTGTTGAGTTTTGGGTCACCTGTCTTGTCTGTTCCTACCTGCAGGTGTGATCCCCACTTTTCTATTTCCCACCCTTCAATGGGGCATATAACAAAGTTACCTGACCTCGTTTTTTATAGAAATAACTATAAGCAAGAGACTCTCTGCATACCATTCCTTGCTACAAATTATAAACAATCAGCTCCTATTGCTGCTAGAAGCCAACAGCATCTGAAAAAAAATGCTGTTATTTTCAGAGACTTCAGCCTCTATTGAGAAACTGGATCAAGCACTCTGCATCTACTTCAGGGTAAATTGAAGAGCTCTTCAGACTCTCCTGGCTGCCCTGATTGAATTTTCAATGACTGTAACAGAATGTTTCATGACTTGTTCATGCCTAGACACCAAAGATACCAGGACTTCATGTATTCACAGAAGCAGAACCATACTGTGCCTGTTCTGAGAATAACTGTGGCAGCTACTGAAGAGGCAATTGGTGGTAACAAGGATACTACAATGGCATTAAATGGCATTGACTACCTATATGGAGACTACTGAATCAAGGCTCAGCATCTGAAGCTGTTGCAATTAAAGATCAAGATGATAGAGCAGAGACTGAATGGACTCAATTCCAAAACACTGTAACCATGAGCATATTGTAATATTATGAGCTACACAATTTCTCTGTCTCATTGAAGAAATTTTGTGATCCAGAGGAAAATTTGGGCTCCCCTCACTGATTTGCTGTGCACTGGGGCATTTGCACCAGTGTCAGAGCTGGCTGGACTTAGCTGCAATTGACAAAGAATGTGTCATGCTGTCCTCCTTCCTGGGCACCCTGCTACTACCCACTACCAAAACGCTTCAAGCCCTGACTAATAGAAAAGTTGAACCTGGAACCCCCAGTTGATTGCTTTTAAAGTATTTCTTGTTCAGGGAAATATACTGATCAAATAAGTGTTCATGTAGCGTGAATTGAAAGAAAGCTTACTCTTTATAAAAGTCTGTGAGCTTGTGCACAAATACTCTATTGCATATGTATATATGCATATATGAATATGCGTATAAACAAAGAGCCTTAATAGAAACATCTCTGCATCTCAGGACATGTGATATCTAAAACTAAGACTTTCAGATTTCTCTGAATTTATATGATGATATGTTGTTCAAGCTTAATTCTAGTTGCAGAAGGAAAATAAGTCCACCTTAAGTTTTATAAATGAGATTGAATCTGAAAGTTAGAGAGGTTAAATATGGTTTTCCCTCTCAACTGTCATGTTTATACATAAAAACTAAAGCAAACATGACAAAAATCAAAAGCAAAGGTTTCTTTTGCTGACGACCTTTTACACCAAGTAATTGCTTTAGACAGGTATATAAAACAAGACAGCTGGAATTTGTTACACAGAATTGTGCATCTACAATATTTTTCAAAGTCTTTGATATTTAGGACTTCATATAACAGATGACCTTATAGGAACTCCTTTCATTATAATCCGTTGTTTGTTTAGAAAGTGGTGCAATACTGTAGTGGCTCAATTGCAAAGAACAATTCAAAATAATTAATGAAAGCCATTTCTGAAATAATGACTTTTTTTTCTCTTACAGCAGACATCTCAGGGATCTGTGACATAGATTTCAATTTTTATTGCACTATATATTTGCCTAGAACCTATCACACTGGATCACGTGCTAGCTGAACCATCAAGGTCCTACTGCAATATAAAAATGTAATATGAGAAATACCTGCAATTATGTAAACCCCTGTGACATCTAAAGACTTGTAAGAAAGATGGGGCACAACTCAAAATAAGGTCAGACAGAAATAATAGTGGTTAGAACTGGTCTATAACATTTCTTCAGCATTGATTGAGAAGGTCTGTCCTTCAGCTGTCAGACTGGTCCTCAGCATCTTCTCAAAGATGTGTTTAAATTTGCCATTAATGAGTGATTCTATTTTAATTTTGAATGAAGCAGTAAATGCTAATCAGTGGAGGTACCTTCACCATAGAATATTTTATGAAAAGGTTCACTAAGTTCTCCACTCCTTCAGATCTTCAGAACAAATGATATGGTCCACAGTAGCTACACTGAAAATAATGAATCTGGTTCCTAAACTTTTGAGTGAAATTCTATAGTCTGTATAGTGCAGATGCTCAGGTGATCAAGTGCCCTCTTTCATTCAGATTTCCTGGGATTCAGCTATATTGAATGGTGCATCTGTGGTCAAGATACACACGTGATTACTAAAATACACTGCACTAAGGCTACCTTAGATCAGAACATGTTTGTCACTCACAATGCAATACTTCCTGAGAAGATAGCATCATTCTTCTCATAATTTCTATGCTGTTAAAAACTACAGCTCTTGAAAAAATACGAGTAGAGAGCTTACAGACACATTAATCCTGTAGGTCAGTAGGACAAGTGTCTTCATAACAGGGACACAGTATAGTTATGTATAGCAGTCTTTCAATAAGCAACCACAATTAAATATATTATTTTACCCTTCTTCATGTGGAAATCTGGCTCAGTTTCTTTCAGTCTCTCACATTTCGCCCCATTTTTTTTCCTCTTTAATTAAGAAATCATGTACCTGTTAGGGTAATATTAGTGCTTTCTCACACTTTCGCTCTTTTCCCTTTGAGGGATGGGCTTAAAGAATTAAATTTAAATTGTATTTTAGCTTTCTCCTAAGCCTAGAAGCTATTGCAATCTATCACTATGACTATTTGTTGATTTTGCAATGACAATTATGCCTTTATTCAATACTCTGTCTCTTCCAAACGTGATTTAAATAAGGTTAGATAAATCTACCCAGCCTGGTCTGTAGACTAGTAGCAGGAATAGTCAATACATAAAAGTATACATATATATTTGGGTAAGAGCACCAGTGGAGGAAAGTAGATGAAGAAGGAAGAATCAAATGAGGTTCTTTGACCTAAGTCTGGGTCATGAGTGCAATATATATTCCTTTCAAAAGGGGAAAGGATAAAATGTTTATGATTCTCAGGGGTGCTACAGTCTGAATTATGGGACCATCCATTGGGCAGCCATATGAATCATAGTGTTCATCTGAAGCCTTTCATTGTGATGCTCAGGGGTTTTTGTGCTACTACCTCTTACCTGCTGTGTTAGTGGTTCCTTCTCCATAGTACACTTAAGTTTAAATGAGTTTTGACCTGAGACTGAAACTGTTTTCTGTTTTTATCCTGACCATTGTGTGATATTTCTCCCCTAACAATAGAAGAATGATTAACCCACCTGAAGAAAGCGACTGAAGGAGTCATGCATGTTTCCTGCTGATTCATTCCAGAGGGATTGGTGCCTTCTGACACTTTGTGAGTGAGGTGGTGAAAAAAACAGAAGCTTCTGTTGGCCAAAACCATCTTGAGCTACTGTTGCTCCTTGGAGTTTTCTGTGCTAAATTATAGCTAGAGTCTGTCTTAGCCTTCAAGGGTCAAAATAATTGGAATGAGGCACTTTGTGTCACAGGAGAGACTTTTGTGAGGTATTGTACCTTGCAATATGTTATCAGAACATAGGAAAAAGAAGGAGGTGAGCACTAACATTATTTACCTAGAACAATTGTTTTTCTTACTCTTCAAAAAAGTGCTTGGAAAAGCCATATTCACATGATGAGAAAAATTCAATAAGAAAAAAAAACTAGACGGGTATTCCCACAATTTATTACAAATTTCATTATTTATTTGTTAGTGAGAAGGTTCACAGTCCAAATTCTAAAGGAAGATAAGAAGATCTTAGCAAATAAAAAGGGGCACAAGTAGTATGGTGAAAACTTATTAGGGACTGTTTCCTCAGTAAGTATTCACTTTGACTGTAATTTATTCATTAAAAGACTCAGCAGTCACTGTTAGTCATTTCTGTTTATATTTTGGTTATAAAATGTTTCTCCCATTTGATTATCTGCTCATTCAAGCAACATACCTAAACATGCCTTGGAGATATTTTCTGTTAAAACCTTTAGATCTTGACAAAGTAAGATATCTCATCCTTCTTTTCCGATAATATATTATAGAAAATAATCTATAAATGAAGGAATATTGACAATAAGCCAAATCTATCTGTAATGCAGTAATTCTACAGAGTTATGTATTTTTTCTGTCGGGTCTGATCTGTTGATGTTTTCTTGCTTTAATGGATTCGTCTCTTTTAGCCAGTCCCTCTTAGAGTAATCCAAGAGGGTTTCATCCAAGAAAAGACAAGGATCTGTGTTATTATTGGATGAATAACAACAGATAAAGGACTTAACCTGAAGGATTCACTTTAGCCTCTTGCCCTGCTAGACTAGCACACAGTCACAAAAGGAATTCTAAAGGGGAAACTGAGGAAGGAAGGAACAAAACCAATTTGGTTCTGAATCAAGTCAATACGTTTCCATAATACCTCTAAGTGCTAGATATACAAGGAGTTTACATACTGCTATTCCAGTGTTATTCCAGATATAATCACTGCATATATCATATAATATGTTCAGCTAAAAGGTTACCTTACCCCTCCTAAAGAATAATTATAGCTTTATCTTATGAAATAGCAATACTAAGCACACACCCAATATCCCATAGCTGCATTTACTATTCCACTGCTACTGTTTACATGTTTACATGTAGTACAATTAGTACTTTTTGCTACTACTTTGCTCTGAGACATTGTTTTAATTTCAGTCAGCTATGCTTTTTCAATCATTACACAGGTATCATTTGTGTACCTTCCTCCCGGTCCATTTTATCAACAGTGATTTATCTTTATTACAAAGTCTTTCATGAAAATGTTGAACAGAATCATGCCCAATATGGATCTCTGTGAAACACCATATAAAAACAAATTCAGTAATAACTCACTTGTCCATTAGGCAACTCATGATCTACTTGTGTGATTCAATCCTTTAATTAGAACATCATATGGCATTAAGTCAAATACTTTATGTAATTTCAGCTCTATTTACCAAATCCATAATCTTATCAATGCTGACAGTGAAATCAGATTTGCTTGACAAGATTTATATTCCAGTAAATCATGTTGACTACCAATAATTATATTCTCACCATTTAATTCATTATGGGTTAAATTTTATATCAGTTTATCTACAATATTGTCCAGGACTTATTTGAGACCTTTCTAGACAATTCCCAGTGCTCTTGGATGGAATTGGTCCAGACTTGTTGGTTTGAATTTGTATATACTTTGTGGCTTTATACTCAAAGTTTGATAGGTAAAGAGAACGAAGTAAAAATTTTTTGCAAAAGAAATTTAGCAGTGGAATGAGCTGCTGACTGGTCTTTCCAGAGCTTTCTTCTCCCATTATCTACTAGCTGCTCTGTAGCACAGACTGCAATCTGATTTCAGTATTACTATAATTCGAAAAGCAATTAGAGAATTTGGTCATTTGGGACATTTCAACACAATCATTTCCAACTCTCCACAAATGGCTGCTGTTGTAAATTCCACTTTTATTGGGGATCAAGCTGTGGAAGACAGAAGTCACAACCAATATTTCTTAGTACATCTTTCATTTATTAAGCTGCTATTACCACTAGAATCCAGATGTTGTTATAGAAAAATCATAATAGAATCACAGAATAGTTTATGTTGGAAGGGGCCTTTAGAGGTCATCTAGACCAACCACACCCTGCAATGAGCAGGGACATCTTCAACTAGATCAGTTTGTTCATAGCCCCGTTCAACCTGACCTGGAATAGGCACCAGAGAGGTGCATATACCACCTCTCTGGGCAATTTCTTCCTGTGTTTCACCACCCTCATTTTCATTGTTAAAAAATTTCTTCCCTGTATCTTGTTTAAATCTTACCACTTATAAAACAATCATTAATATGAGAGTCTAATTAATTCATCTTAAAAAAAAAAAAAAAGAGTATATTTCCCTTTGATATCCAATCTATATAAACTTCCAGAACCAGCTGTAAAATTGTCAAAGCCTTACCATAGATCACTTGGACTTCCACAGCAAATCCTCTGAACAGTAACTTTGTCTGAGGTTTATGGAGGCTGGAGTAAGTAAAATACTGAAGCAAAGTACCACCTCATAACACCTATTGACTTTTAAAGAGTATATTAGCATCTGTCAAAAATCTAGTTCATTGCTGTCAATCAAGATAACCCAAGACAAATCTCTTTAATGCGCATAAGTGATCCTGACCAGCCTACTTGGGCATGCACAGCTTGATGTTCATGAGTATGCAGGTATGAAAAAATGAACAAACAAAATCTATGCGAGAATGAGTGTGGTTAGGTGAAACCAACTCATTTAAAGTTTTTGTAAATAAACATTGTCTTCTCCTACTCTAGCATCTCAGACTGAATTTTGCTACATTAATTTCTTATATTATTCCTATTAAATTGAAACTGCTGTTTCAATGTAAATGGTGTTTTAACTGCTGATATTAAAAGCTTTGATTCAAAAACTGCTGAGGAGGTTAGACTTCTTGCTTTCCCTGTGTGCAAAACTAATACACCCCTTTGAGAAAGAACTTTTATCTTCACTATACCATTTGACTTGAATGATAAAGGAAAGAGTAGTGTACTTCCAATTATAGTACTTAGATGTCTACTGCTTCAGTTAAATGGAGTTTAACCATAATGTGGGTAATATTTAGCATCCAGGTGTCATTTCTCATCTCTGTGCATTGTGCAATAAGTTCATGAATACTTGGGATGTTTCTGCTAGATAGCTACATTATCCCCACTGCACTGATGAGGAGATTATGTCAGTGAGGTCATTTCAAAAGAATTGGCTATGGACACAGAATAAGCCCATAAGAGAATGACAAAAATATTGATCTTGATGGAAAATCTTTTGACCTCTTGTAAAAGACAAAATCCCTGCATGACAAAGAGGGTCCCAGTTGAACTAATTTCTTCACAAAAGCTCATTTTCTTTATTTCTTTCTATATTTCACGGGGTTTTATCTTCAGTTTTTCCTCTTCATCTTGTAAGTCTTTCCCTGTGTAAAACCATTGTTGCTCTTCTTAAACTTGGGAACATGGACACATAATTGTCAGAAATTTAGGAACTGAAACTAGGTTGTGCAAACCTAGGCTTTGCACAAACTGTAACTGAGAAAGTTAATTATTGTTCAGTGAATTCCTTTGAGCTAAATGGAAATGCATACGAATTGCCAAGTTATTACCAAATGAGCCAAAACCCAGGACTGTGACATTATGATTATAATGTGTGTGTGGACTTAAAAAGCATTCACAAGCACACGAGTAGCAGCACAGTTATGAGAAGTGTTCATATGGTCTATCAAAAACTCAGTGTGTGTATTCCTCTGCATGTGCATAGATTGGAGCTGGTGCTAGTTGTGAAAAATGAGTTTTAAATCAAGCTAGCAAAATATTATCATTTATGCTTTAGAGGGAAAACATTCTTGAATCATAAATAAATTTTCAGGCTCCTATTTTTTTTAGCACTTTTGCTTAGGTAAGTGAACACTGTATGAGTAGCATTTATTATTTTCTACACAGTTTATTTACTCACACTTACAACCTAGCTGCTTTTCAAATTTTAATTTAAACAATAAAGTTTGATATAGATAAAATACATTAAGACTGGAGAAAAAGGTAAAAAAGACTTTCATCTATAATAAAAAAGAAAACCCATGCAAGCTTAACACTGAAAATTTCATTTAAGCCTCTACATTCAGAAAGTTCATGTTGTGTTACATTTTGCTAGTTCAGAATGATTCACTGTGTCTAGATGAGGGAAAATAAACACTTTTAAACATTTTTTTTTGCACGTTTAAAATAATCTTTTACTATTGTCATGTAAAAGTGTTCATTTCTGCAGGAGTTACATGTAACAAAGTTTCTCAAGAAAGAGATGCAGTGTAGCTCATCAGCTGAGCGTTATACCTAAACCGGTGAACCCAGATTAGTATGCCAAACAGCAGAAAATAGTTTCTCATCCAGCACACCGTGTCTGTATGTCAGCGGTAGTGCTGGATGACTGCACACTGGAGCTTATGAACAGAATGTGTTCACTTCTTGTTGAAATCTCACTCTGCAGGACCTTAGGTCAGCCCTGAATTTTGGAGGAATTACTCTCAAGTGTGCTGTCTGTTACTCATTTGCCCCTTTGTGTCTCACCAGCTCAAGCTTCTCTAATTTATGTATTACCCTCAGTTCATGTGCTTCTCACACACAGAACCCAGCATGTTCTTTTTGAAAGGCTATAACAATTTCTGTCTTTCAACATCACAAGGATGACAACAACAGTTCAGAAAAAATTCTATATAGCGCAATACCCAATAGTTAATCCATCTGTGCCAAAATAAGATCAGAATATTTATGTAAATGCCATTTTTGTCTTTATATTACACAGTGTTAAGAAAGCATTTAGATGTGTGTATTTAGTTTTAAGGATCTTCTAGTTGTGGACTACAGAACAATTTTCGGTTAAGGCTGAAGAATTTAATTGGTTTTATAAGCAAATGGGTCTTGGGAGCTAGAGTATTTTAAAGTATTGTCATTCTATCATGTGTAATAAAATAATAAAATTATACTAATATAATAAGAAGAATGAGACTTGTGCTTAATGAATGTCTCAGTATTGTCTCTCAGGTATGTTAACAACTAAAAAAAATGTTTATTGTAGTATATGCTACCTATCCTGTCATTAAGAATAACTCTTCATTAAGTTGCCTACTGAAAATGCAAATATAAAAATAAAAAGGAGAAGTCAGAGGAAATAATGTTTTGAATTTACAAAAATGCTTTATATGGATATTAAATGTATATATTTATAGATTGTGTCCCTTTTATTCTTTTAGTATTTCAACTAAATTTGAACTGGATTTGTTTTTTAGTCTATCACACAGATCAAAAAAAAAGGAATACTTCATATCCAGTCAGTGGTGCGGAAGCTCTTTGATTATACGTATATATTTTGTTGATGTAAGGCATATAGATGAAGAGGAGTGGCAGTAACTAGGTCCTCCTAACTCAACTGTATCTTGAGGTCAGAAGGCCAATGAGATCTGTGGCAACTGATCCTATTAGCTCAATTTTTGTCTTCTGTTTGGCAACATACAAATTCATTTATGAAGAATGCTTATATAGAATTTATATATCATCCTATGCATACAAATTTATTTCATCTAGCTGAGCCATGTCTATAGAGTCTTGAATATAATAGTTTAATTGACAATTAATTGGTTGATCTTGAAATGAGCTCTCCTGTGTAATATGACAATCATTAAAAAGCTCCCAGGTTAAAATCTGGAATTCAGAAACAGTTTATCTAGCTGAAATTGACAGATTAACATTGCCAAGTTCTTCCAAAATGGCCGTGCACAAATTAAAATTTAGCTTTTGCATAAATAAGTTAATCTGAATAATGCTTTCACTTTAAAATAATACTGCTATATTTTAGGTGTTTGAGATTTTCATTTTCAGTTGAAATGTTATAAATCAAACAGAACCATGCTCTGTTCAAGGAAAGATCGAACAGTTTACCATGAGGGAGCTTTATATCCTGTAGTAATCTCTCAGAAAGAGGCACTTAAACCCCTTTGAAAGGGCACAGAAGTCAATGGACTCTTAAAAAAGTCAATGAACTTTGGATCAAGGCATACAAATAAAATTTTGATCAGCCTAGTCACTACAACTCTCCCCATTGATTAAGAATTATCCTTGATATTCTGCCATCTGAACTGTGACCAAGTTTAAATTTTCCATTGTGTCCATTTCACATAGCATGTGAAATAAGTCATAACTGAAGGCATTGTCAGGTCATAGTGTTCAAATGAGAATCTGAAAGATTATTCTGTATTTTGAATGGTGTTGGATACCTGCATGCTGCATCAGGCTTACTGTATTGCATAAAGTCTTAGGTGTAAAAAACGTTAAATTTTTAGCTTTATACAGAATAGTCTGAGATAGTCTGGTAAAATTGCTTTTATAGAAATCTGGAGTCCTATTAGTTCTCAAACTATGCTGCACAGAAGTTATATTAAGCAGGAATCTTCTATCCTCAAGTTCCTTGTCTTCATAAAAAGATCTTGACTCTTGGCAGGGGAGTTAATTTCTGTTACTGTAAATATCTGGCAAATTTACAAATTCTTGATAAATCAAATTTCCTGTGCTTAATAAAGGTTTGCTTAATCTCCTTCATACATTTGAAAGAGTTCATTCACACTATGAGGATTTCCACTTTTTAAGTATGGCTTTTTGTGCCATAGTCCTAAATACCTGGAATCCAGCAGCAGACAAAGCAACTAAAAGTTATCATCTTCCTACCATGTTTACACATCAGCACTCACATCATTCTGTCATCAGCATATGAGAAAGAAGAAGCTATTGATTTGAATAACAAGATAAAAAGATGCAGGTCAGAAACCAAATAAACCAATTGAAAACTGGAGACATAAAAATAAAAAGAGGTTGCCAAATGCTGAGAACAGTTGGATGAAGAACTGTCGTGGTTTTGACCGAATTGACCAACCAGAACGA
>BJBW01016275.1:0-21414 GCA_004320125.1 Scolopax mira
CTGCCTGGAGCTTTGCCAAAATAGATTATTTCACTTAGCAAAAGCTGGATCTACACTGCAATTTTGAAGCAGTAGCACATATCCCAAGGCAGGAAGTGATAGGACAAGAGGAAACAGCCCCATGTTATGCCAAGGGAAGTTTAGATTGGATATTAGGAAAAATTTCTTCACATAAAGAATTATCAAGCACTGGAGCAGACAACCCAAGGAAATGATTGAGTTACCATTCCTGGAGATATTTTAAAGATGGGTAGATGTGGTGCTGAGGGACATGGTTTGGTTGTGGTTTCATCAGTACTAGGTTGATGGTTGGACCTGATCTTAAAGGTCCTTTCCAGCCTAGGTGATTCTATGATTCTGTGGGGTAGGCATACCTTAGATGGTTAAATCTCAGTGCACATAACACCAACCAGTTCACATGGCTCTGTCCTGTACTACACTGAGACACTGAAGAATGGACATAGCCTTAGATATCAGCTCCTCTCCACAACCTGATATCAGTGCCCTTATGGTTTTGCTCATTTAATCTGAGTTTCAGAACCAGATGTTCAGATCAGCATGGAAATATCTAGAGAAAGAGTCCTGAAGCTGGTTCTGAAACTGGATGTTTCAACTCAGTTCCTGAGATCTGAGCTCTTTTGAACAATGAGTTCCTAAAAATCAAGATGTTACAATATTCCAGAAAGTGTCCTGATCTGAATTAATAACAGGTACAACTTCACTGACCTCCATGATCAATCACAGTTCTTAGGGACAGCTGGGCCACTATCCTCTATGATTAATCAGAGTTTCTCATATTTTTTACTTTTTGTTCTATGAAAAAAATTCCATCTGGATGGCTTGTAGTGAAGAGCGTTAACGTCAAACAACATTGCCACAGGAAAGTATTCTTTTGCCCATAGCAAAGGGAGTAGAATTGCATGCAATTTACAGAGACCCTAGTCAGGGTCCCCTATCTAAAATGTGAATGTAGTTCTGTTTCCCTGTATATGGACATTTTTGCTGCTTAAACTAAAAGAAAGAAAAAAAAACCACAGTAGAAAAGAAAAGTTGTTGTATTTGTTAGGAGTACCTTTATGTAAGGTGACGGCTTGTCTACCAGTGAATAGTTAGAAAATTTACTTCTTTTTTAGCCAAAGTGGCAGGGTGGGGAGGGAGGGGAATGCAGAATTATATACGTGCATATCCTTATTATGTTTTAGCTCAAATAAAGTAATTCCTGATAGAATAAACTGAGATAAGAATAGCAATTCCAGCCCACACCGTTCTATGAGAAATGTTCCGGAATAGCTATAATGGAGGACATTCTTATTATCAAATCAAAGTGCTGTTTTTGAGTGAGGACATGTGAAACAAACCATGTGGGTATGTGGGCATGTAATCAAAAGTTACAAAGCCACAATGCTCAAAGCATCCATTGCACCTTGGTAACAAAACAAGCCTCTCAGCCCACCTCATTGCTTTAAAGCTGTTCATTTAAATCACCACAATGGAAATTAAATCCCACATTTCCAGTATAAGGCAGTTTAATGCATGTTACCAGCCAGCATGGTGGTTAAGGACGCACTGGCTGTTTCCTGAGGGACAGTAACTTGTTCAACCACAGCACTTCCCAGCCATGTGCTTACACTCATAAACAAAACCACATTAGCCAAAGGTCCCTGTCAGGATACTCCTTCCAAGCAGAGCAGAAGTGGCTTTATTTTGATTTAAACTAAAATAAACTGCTGTGAGTGGTTTATCTTATGAAGACATGCTTCAGCTGCCTAGATACAGCTGAGGTGCCAAGGCACCCCACCTGCTCTTCCCTGGTGCCCCAGAAGGACAGTAGGACATGGGTCTCCTCAAGTCCACTGTTTCAGATGGCTCAGGCACTGTGCACATATGGTTAGGCAGCAGTCTGGCCCAGAGAGGATATTGCACCAATTTATAGTGGGAGATGAGTTACAGACAGACACTGACCCAGTGTCTACATTAAAAAGACAAGACAGAATCTAAATGTATAAAATCCCCAGAGATAAGGGTTGCTGAAAAGCAATAAAATTCTGGTTTGTTATTGACATTCTGAGCCTTTAAAATTTGTCTTGTTCCATAACATTTTTTTCAAAACAGTCCTTTGCCTTTCAACTCTCACAGACATAGCTTGTGGCCAGAGAAACATTTGGGGAAAATGTGAAAAACTAATTGATTGGGCAATTTTTAATAAGTTTCCCTTAGGTATCTCAAGTACACTATTGCTTTTCAGATGATTTTGTCAGGCTGTACTCAAAGAGTAGCTTTAAATTTAATTTACTGAACACAACTTCTACTCATCAAGAGCAGAACTCCAAAGTTTTCCCTTTGTCATTTAACAAGAAATCACAGGACAAAAATGCCATAAACTTTCTTCATTTCTTTCCAGATATTATTCCAGTAACAGAGTAGATTTGGGAATACTTAAGCAAGGGACGCGGCCACATTTAAAAAAAAAAAAATCACACAAAACCCAGGACTTTGGGCAACATAAATTAAATGAGAAGGGCAATTAGAGATTATTAAAAGTTTTTATTACTTATGAAAAGCTGTAGGTCAACATGACATTGTGCAGCACTCACAGAGTACTCACATGCAACAAATATGCCATCTCAGGAGGGCTGCAGTCAGAACAGCTTGGAAAAAAGAGCTTAAAATTAAGAAGTAGGAGAGGTGGGGACTCACATCTTGAATGAATGAGGCCAGAAAGTTCTATGAAAGGCCTGTATGAGTATATCTGTGATATTTGCATAAAAGAGAAAATTATGTCTTATTGTTACATTTGATTATCAAATACAATGAGTCTTGGAGAAGATGAATCACCCTATGAACAGGAAAAGCATGCAAGTCCCCAGACCTTGGTAAGAAGCACAGGCTGAGACAGAAGTATATGGTGTCTTTGTGTCAAATTCTCTGTTGGTTTAAACAGACCCAGTTTGACAGAAATAAAAGGTCCATTACAGTCCCAGTAGGACCCTGGGAATTAACTGGGCAGCAGAACAGCTATTCTCCATGTCCAGTGAAATGTTCTCAACAGAATATGTTACCAACATCCTCTGTCACCACCCTTAGTCTGTGATGGCCAGAACACCTCTTATTAAAAAACACTGTTTATGCCTTTCCCTAGATTCTTCTGTTCAGTTTTATAAATACCACCCTTTAAAAATATGTGTTGTCCCCCTTCTCTCTAGGTGGCAAATTTGCTCAGACTCTTCCAGATCCCCCAGATAAGCTATGCTTCCACCAGTGCCAAACTGAGTGACAAGTCCCGCTATGACTATTTCGCGCGGACGGTGCCACCGGACTTCTATCAAGCGAAAGCCATGGCTGAAATCTTACGGTACTTCAACTGGACTTACGTGTCAACAGTAGCTTCAGAAGGAGACTACGGGGAGACAGGGATCGAAGCCTTTGAGCAGGAAGCTCGCCTCCGCAATATCTGCATCGCCACCTCCGAGAAAGTGGGCAGGTCCAACATCAGGAAGTCCTACGATGGCGTGATCAGAGAGCTGCTCCAGAAACCCAACGCCAGAGTGGTGGTGCTCTTCATGCGAGGTGATGACTCTCGGGAGCTCATTGCAGCTGCCAACCGCTTCAACGTTTCCTTTACCTGGATTGCCAGCGATGGATGGGGAGCACAAGAGAGTATTGTCAAAGGTAATGAGCACATAGCTTCTGGGGCAATAACCTTGGAACTTGCTTCCCATCCAGTCAAAGAGTTTGACAAGTATTTCCAAAGCCTCAGCCCTTACAATAACAGACGCAACCCCTGGTTCAAGGACTTCTGGGAGCAAAAATTCCAGTGTAATCTCCAGAACCGAAAACCACATAAAAAACCTTGTGACAAGCACTTCACCATCAACAGTTCCAATTATGAGCAAGAATCCAAGATCATGTTTGTTGTGAATGCCGTGTATGCGATGGCCCATGCCTTGCATAAAATGCAGCGGACTCTGTGTCCAAACACCACCAAACTCTGTGATGCCATGAAGCACCTAGATGGCAGGAAGCTGTACAAAGATTATCTCCTGAAAGTAAACTTTACAGGTAATAACTTCTCTTTTTGTACATACAGACTGTCACTGTAATTAATGAAATGCTCATCAGTCACAGTGAGAGCCAGATGATTTCCCAGTAGCGCCTATTGTCAAAGTTCAGACCAGGGTGATACCCAGGTAAGGCCACTCCTGTCACAAAAAGGGACAAAGAAGAGGGACAGGGAGTGTCGTGAGAACCCTAAAAAAACAAGCTTGATGCTCCTTCTCTTTCCAGCAGAAGGAAGAGGTGGAGGTGGCAACAGCTGGTCTTGGAAATGTTACCTACATCCACACACAAACTTCACAGCCCATTTGGCTTCAGCTGAGCATGTCTGGAGGTCATTTCACCACCTGCTAAACTAGGCAACTGCCTGCTATGCCCATGCCAAGACTTGGCCTTCTCTTCCTCGTTTTTTTATGAATTTACATAATAACTGGACCTTGGTCAATGGTTAATTCGTCCCTGCAATAGCAAAGCAATAATTCCTGCTATAGAACCAGATCAGTATAAAATATCTCAATATGTGGGATAGTGCTATTACCTACGTTACAGATCTTTAGGCTTGATGACAAAGGATTAAACATGTGCAGGAGGCTTGTGGAAAGAGCGTGGATGATCTGGCAGTGATATAAGCAAACTTCATGGGGACTGGCTGCGCAGCATATGACATCTCTTTGTTTTTGCCATCACATATGGCTGAGCTTAGGTTTGTTATTAATATTGCACCATAGCAGGGCTAAATAGATCTACAGGGGAAATGAGTAAATTGTAGAGCATCATGTCTTTTGGTTGTTACATGTCTAAATTTCTTCTGAAGCATCTAGGTTGAGCTTGCATTCCTATATATTATTAAACTGATATTCTCAGCTGACCGAGTTGATAGTAAGGAAATATCATGCTATGCTTTGTATGAGAACTAGCTCCAAGAGGAATTGAAGGATAAATACATGTGTGATACAACAAGCTCAGTCTCAAGATACCCTCAATAATGGTACAATATGAATAACACTGGAAACTATTTGAAACTGTCAGACTGAAGCTTGAACTCTTCCCTCCTTCAGAGGCCTTCTCAGCATTTGATTCAGACTGTCTCTAGAAACTACTGACTACATTCACAGAGTTTTTGTCAGGAAGTGTAGTGATAGGACCAGAAGTAATGATTTTAAATTGGAAGAGGGGAAATTTAGATTAGATACCAGAAATAAATTCTTTACAGTGAGGGTGGTGAGACACTGGCACAGGCTGCCCAGGGAAGTTGTGGATGCCCCATCCCTGGAGGTGTTCAAGGCCAGGCTGGATGGGGCTTTGAGCAACCTGGTCTTGTGGGAGATGTTTCTGCCCATGGCAGGGGGGTTGGAACTAGATGATCTTTAAGGTCCATTCCAACTCTAACCATTCTATGATTCTATGATTCTCTCACTCCTAGTGGGGTATGGCTGGTGCAGGCATGTCTATGTTTTCTTGGGTTATCTGTGGACATACCTCCTAGTGCATGCTGCAGAGTTCTTAGGACTCACCCCTAGCAGGTGATTCAGGAGCACCCAGGAGCTAAAGCATGCTCTGGTAATATTGATTTGATCATATAGAAAAAACAATGCTCTCAACAAAAGCAGCTGGAAGTTGAGAAGCTTCAAAACCTTCATCTGAGCATTGCGTGCAACACAGCTGAAGCAGCATTCCTGGCCTAAATACTGCTGCATCAGTCAGAATAGTCACATATCACGACATATACAGATATATAAACAATGTGTAATTTTCATATATCACACTTTAATTGTGTTTGAGTTAGTTATTAATTTCATGTGTTACAGACAACACCACAAGACAGAATGAATAAACCTTTAGGATTTAAACTTTGGAAAATAAGAACCATCATTTCTCCTTCCCCTCCACACAGTACTTAAAACACATAAAATATTTCCTTGTTTTCCTATGTTTATTCTTAGAGACACCTGACTGTCTTGAAATTTTTGAAATCAAAAGGTTTTAGAACCTTAGGTTTTAGAAGCGCAGCTTCCCAGAGCTGGGTCCTGGGAGATGGATCACAAGAGATGGCCATGGTACACAACGAGCTTCTGTCCCTTTTCTATCATGCAAAGAATTTTTTAAGCACGCAAGAATTTTTCCACTTAGCATTTAAACATGAAGTTAAAATTACCACCATTTTCTTTGACCAAAACTAAAGGAAAATTTTCATTTACATACAGAGAGAAAAAAACGTTTTCAGTTTGATTGAAACATCTTTTATATTTTTTATATATTGGAAATTGGAGCTTTCATGCTGAAAAAACCCAAAACAAACCATAATTCAAAGCCTATTGTTTTGCAATTCTGAAAATAGAAGGCTTTTATTTTTGCACCAAACTTATTGGTTTTAAAATCAACATGAAAATCTTTGGAACTCTGAAGAGCTTTATTTTTAGTTAATTTTCATTTCTTATTTGAATCATTAAAAAAACCTGTTGTGTTCTTTTCCAGTGGCTTTGTTCCATATATATTGTTATGAACTTATGGCATGATTTGTTCATCTCCTGTTTCTTTTTCATCAGTTCTTCTATTGCAATGTGAATCCATGTTTTAATGTCAGCGATTTTTTTAAGCAGATGTGTTACTTTTAGGTAGTGAGAGAATCAGAAAGTCTCCCATGCCTTCTTCCTTTCAGAAAGGTGTGAAATTTTAATACATACAAGTCTCGTCATTGATTTCCACGGGACCAAGAGTTCACCTTTGCTCTTTTCTGGTTGAAGAAAGTCTCTGGGTGTGCTGTTAATACAATGTCAGGATCCTGCAGCAGGGTACATTTGATCAGTGATGCTCTCATATTTCCAGCTCCAAATGCATCCCCAGGGTGGGGAGAGAGGATGGCATGGAAACTACCAGCCCACCAGGTACACTGCAACCAAGTCAGGTTGTGAATTTTATCTCTTCTTTAGCCTAGGCAAGGCTCCACACCCACCAAAAGGAAGCAGGCAAGAAACAAAACAGCAGTGGTAATCATATTCAGACACACAAACATGTTGCTATTTAAGCAATGCCTCCTCTGCTGAAAGGCAGGGGTACAAATAGATGAGCTCTGTATGCATAAACCTCCAGCTTATCGTGAAAAAAAATCTGACAAATGGCCCTGAATGTTTTCTCACAGTTTCCAGGAACAGGTGCTGGTGCATTTCAGACACACCAGTCGGAGAAAATAATAAGGTGCACTTATACAACTGGTGTGGGACTGTGCAATTTTAGACATTTACCCCACGCACTTGAATTAATTTTGGTTAGTCTGTGATTACAGTTAATGGAGGGGATCAGTACTTACCGAGCTTGGTTCAGCCCACGTGAGGTAGCCCAGGTAAGATAGGATTTGGCCCTACATCTCTTGCTATCGACTACAGATGGAACATAGAGCAACTAAGATTCTCACTTGCTATTTAGCTGAAAGCCTGAAGTGAGGCTCTCAGGCACAGCAATAATGGGATCTGTAGGGAAATACTCAGGGACCAGCTAATGGCAGGGTGGGAGTAGAGACTGGCCAGGATTTGTGCACTCTCGTGCTGACAGCCACTGCTGCTGACATGCTGCATGGCAGGTATTTCATTAACATCTCTGAGGTTCTACTTATTTCTCCTTTTGCATTAAATTGAAATAACTCCACAGAACTGCAGTGTGGCATGAAGGCAGGGTGCGATTTCATTCCTTATTGTCTGTGAGATACAACAAGCACATGATTTTCTTGCAAGTCAGTAAGATGTATATGACAGATGTCGTGATATCCTGAATCTTTTCAGAAGGATTGCCTGATTCCCACTTCCAGCAGCAGGATCTGAGAACACAAAGCCCAACTTATAGATAAACACACTCACTCCATCTCAGTGCTTGTTTGGCCTTTCAAAGAGATATAGGCTGGTTCATCTTCTTGATTGTCCCATTCTCTGCCTTCTCTCCTGAGGGCAAAAGTGCTGCACTTAATATTCTGTATCGTGATGAATTTCTGCTGATAAAGAGATGTTGGTTCAAGAGGCTGTTAGCTTGCATTACCAATCACAAAGAGGAGCAGAACAAAAGTAAAGGGCTCCATGGGAGAGAGCACAAAGTAAACTTAGCTTTTCACCAACACCCTGCCATTTTTTGGTGGAGGGTAACTTGTGGAGAGGACTCTTGAGAGGGCTATGAATTCAGGGATGAAGCCTAACATGAAGCAGATCTGCACATATCCAGAAGCCTCACTCCCTCGGACAGATGGAGGGGCCAGTGCAGCAACCAGGTCTGTGAAGAATTCTAGCTCCTTTAAACCACCAGAATGACACAGAAAAGCAGAGTTATTGCCCACAGTGCTATTTCATGCCTCACAACATTTGAGTTGTATCAGGACAGTGATTGTTAGCACGGGCAGTGTGAAAAGGAGTGAAAGCCAAGTGTGAAAGTCCATCATTTGGGATAAAGTGACAGGGTCCTGGACAGCGGTGCCCCACAAGTTGTTACCTGGTGTAGCTGCTCCTCCAGGGCATTGTGCTCCAGGTTGGCCAGGGGTGAAGAAGGGTAGCAATGACATTCAAGAACCAGCATTAACTCCATCTGGCCCAGGGTTGCTGAGCTGGCTGTGCAGGATGGCAGCCTTGTCACCCAAGGGCATGAGAGTGGGCTCCAACTTCTCCCACTGCACAGTTAGCGGGGTTGGTGGTATTGCAGGACTAACTGCCATGAGTCTGGCATGGAACCTATGGGCAGAGGGAGGCTGTCTTCTGGAGCTTCCCGAATAGCCACTGTAAATGGTAGGTGGAATTTGGCTAAAGGAGTAACCCTGGAAAACAGATCATTAAAAATTTTAGACAACACATGTTTATAGTATTCAGTGCCTTTTCCTACACCTTTCTTCCTCCACAACCATGAAAGTCACTGTCAAATCCTTCCCTGTATTATGTTCAGAAATCCAGCTCTTCTACAGCAAAGCCTGTATCATCAAACCTAGCTTATACGGGGCAAAATCCTCTCCTGTGGCTGACCAGAATGACTACTCAAGATGAGAAAATGGTTGTAAGCCAGGTATAATTTGTCTCCTTCCATCCACTGGACTTTATGACAACACTTTTATTCGTGCCTGATCCTAACTTTCTATGTGGTTTGTTTTCCTTTTTTTTCCTCCTTCATTCTCTGCCCCAGTCAATATTCAAATAATATGAAGTGGAAACACAAACTTGCTATCTTATTTACTCTTGAACACTATTTCTATGGTGGAAATATACTTTCATGGACCATTTCAGTCATAAATGGTCCATCCAAGTAGGAAGGAGCTTAAAAGTCACGGTCTACAACAGGCAGATGCCACCTCACTTGTGAGCACAGCAGCATTACATGGTCCCTGTTCTGTGATTGATTTAACCATAAATATCTCCTGTCAAAAGCCCACTTTGAAGCTTAGTGTCCTGCCCGGTGTGCACAGAGCACAGACCAGCAAATGATGCATCTGCTATCACAAGCAGATAAGTGATGTAGAAACTTCAAAGGCCAAGGAGTTCCTGTCAGTAGATGTGCAGGCTAAAGCTAGAGCTTATATCCCAGGCTCTGCAGCAAATGGCCCTTCTACTCGGTCACTCCCTTCACCTCCAGTACTCAAAGAGTCAGAAGTAAGGTCCTGCTGGCCTTCCTTGTGATGCTTATTTGTAAAATAAATCAGATCACCACTTTCAGTTGAAGGTAAAACTTTCATGGACAGGAGTAATCTAACACCTTGTTAATCATAAAAGTTTTTAAAGTGTCATTCATAATAGATTTGTAGCAAATAAACCCAAGAAAATACAGAGTGAATTCCCCAAGATGTTCATTAAAAATATACGTGAAAAAGGTATCTAGGATTTATAGGAAAAATTACTGCCTTTTTTGCTGAGACCACAAATGTGTCATAACACTTAAAAAACCTTGAAATTTGATTCTGTGACTCTGTGATTTTGGCAGTCTGGGTTTCCTGATGGGACCTATTTATTTTCTCCATCCCCCAGACTCTTTGCAGACCTAGTTGCTGATGTGGGTCTGCAGTTCCTTTCCTTTGGGTGAATTTACCCCTCTAAGATGTTCCTGGGCAGAAATCTCTGTTTCATCCTTCCTGAAGGTTTTAATATGTGTGTATAGTCATGTATTTATGTACATGCATATTTTCATACATATATACCTATATGTTAAAGAAGAAATCAGGTTGGAAGGAGTCTCTGGAGGTCTTGAGTCCAACTTCCTGCTGAAAGCAGGGTCAGCTGCAAGATCAGACCAAGTTAATCAGGGTTTTATAGACATAAACTGTCTGAAATTAAAATGCTACGAACCTTTCCATCCCTAGTTTAGGTTTGAGGTACTGTGATGGCAAAGAATCACATCTGCAGCCTGGATGCTCCCGGTGTGTCACACAGTGCACCATGCAAGCTGGATAGTTGGGCTGGCAGCAAGACACAGACACAGGCACAAGTTCCAAATAAACTTTCAGTAATACTTCTCTCGCCATGATGGCAGGTCAGTGACCTATCTGTTTATGGCATCTGTTACTTGCCAGGGACCATCATAAAACGTTTCTTCTCGTGATTTCATTTGGTATTTATTAACAGCAATTGGCCTGAGTGAGCAGGAGCAGAGGTTGAATTGTGTTCTTACCTCTTGAGAAAAGCTCTAGCAGCAGAGGCCAAGATGTGTAGGACCATTGCTTCCTGGCTGACCCAGGCACAAGGTACTTCTGCCTACTGCCACTGCTGCCACCACTGTCCACTGTCACCACTCTTCTGCCTGTCTTGGGTGCTGAGCTCCCATAGACAAAAAAGATGGGAAATACACAGAACAGAGACAACTTTTCCTCCCCAGCCTGTACCCAGCTGAGTCCCATATCTGGAAAGTCTGCAGAAATCACAGGCCAACAATGGCCCCAAACTTGTTATAGCAGCATATTTAGCTGCTTTGACATCTCTAAAAAAGCAAATATCTCTCTATCTCAGTTTCTTCTACTTGAATATTTATTCAACCCACCACTTCAGCTAAACTATGAAGAAAAAAAAAAGAAAATAAAGTTATATAGTGCGTGCCTTGTATGTAATTTGTAATCAGCTGCTTTGGTCATATTAATAATTTAGCCTTTAAATATCTTGTAAATCTCTAGAGAGAGCAGCACCTGTGCAGGTGTGTAGATGAGGATGAGATTAGACACACTGTGTTTATGGAAAAACACATGACTGAAAATCTGAGCAATATTTCTCTTTCAGATCACATATTTGAGAGACAGAAGGCTCGGTAACCTAATTTCTCTATTACAGACTTTTGTGTTTGTTTGCTGCTTGTTTTATAATAGTTATTATTTCATCTTTTTTATCACTGGGAGATGTCCTGTGAATCCAAACACCCAGGGTCTGCACAGTCAAAGTGCTTGGAAGAGAGGGAATAGTCTTTTTGTCCCCTAACCATGTATGGTCACTTTCCCAGTCTCACTGGTCTCTACAACTGAAGGACAACACAGGACATACCATGGGATTATATTATTATTCTTCATACAGATTTACCTGTGAGGGGCATCCGCACATAACTGAAAAGATGTCAGGTGTGTTTCTTTCTCCTTCTGACCTAGAAGAACAAGACATGTGAGAAAAGAGTTTGGTTCAGGATTCCTACCCATTACATTTTAGCATCTAATTTGACTCTGAAAAGCCAATGGGAGGACCAGATTCTGCTCTGTTGTTTCCTATTGAAGAGCACTTTAGCACTTCCAGAAGTGATCTCAATTAGTGTCAGGTGCTATTTTAGGGGCTGAAAAAGGCAAAGGCTGTGCTCAGAACATGACCACAACAGCATTAATAAGGATGAGGACCAGGAGATGAGGAGATTGCGTAGGGACACACTGGGACAATGTGACATATCGGGAAGATAAATTACTCTCTTGAGGAATCCAGGCATGTCCTGGTCTTCCAGTGAGTCCCAGAAAAAACAATGTTTTTGAAGGTTGATGAAGGAAACCACTAAAAATCATAAACCCAGATGTCTCAACCCAAAGATGACGAAATGGTACGCTATTTTTTACCAAGCCTCTACTTTTGTTGGCAGATAATAATTATACTGGAAAGGCAGAACTGAAAGCATAATCTGTAAAAAAGTGTCTTTCCACCTGAAATAACTTTAATATCCCTACACTTATGGAATACCTTTGTTTCACCCAGTAGAGCAGAGTGGAAAGGTGTTCCCAGGCTAACACTGACTAAATGGGATCTGGTACCAAAACGATGTAGCCTCATTAACATGACACGAACCTTCAGCCCAGCCTGATGCTGCAAACTAGACCTGGATCTTGTCTGAATCCCACATCACTCCCACGCAGCATATTTCCAGGCAAACCTGTCACAAGCTGACTGCTGTACTTGTACTTGATAAACTGCAGTCCAGATGAGCATGTGAATCTATTTCAGCTTTCTGCAAAGCCTGAACTATTCCCTTCAAGCTTGAGTCTGCCCATTTCTGACTCCCAGTGTGGAAAGAGGGATAGCGTTTCTCTGTCTCAGAGGGAGAAATGAACTCAACCCAACCTCAAAACATCCCTTACAAGTTTTTGCACTAAAACACGCACTCTTCCTAATAGTCACAACCTTTTTGTAAATCTCAGGAATCAAAAGAGGTACTTAGGGCAAAAGTTTCACAGCAATGACTGAAAAGATTTGCAGATCCTACCACAAATTTACCTTTCTTATTCATCTATATGTTAGTATTTTTATCCTCCCAAAAATAACTCAGGCCAGTAGATCCTACCTACCTTCTAAAAGATAATTCAAAAAGCAACCATTTCTGCACTTTTATTGAGCAGAAACACCTTTTATGTATGTGTACTTTTCACAACTGACCTTCTATACAATTCCTATCAACTGCAAACTGGATGGACCTGGCAGACAAATGTGTTCTTTCATTTCCTCATCTGTTAGAACCATATTTCCAAACACCTCTAAAAGCATCTCAGAGAACGCCTGCTTTGGCATCACTGCAATATTTATGGCTATTTTGTTAGCAGATACAGAATATAATGTAAAAAATATTTCATTGATGTTATCTGGGTGAGTCATTTCCTTTTGTTTCCTTCTTCCTGCCATGAAAGTGTATTTTTTTCTGAGGATATAACCAGCGAATACAAAGAATACTAAAGTTCTTCAAGGTAGGGGGAAGAACACACACAGTCAAGGGTAAAAGAAGCAGAGAAACTTCTAACAAAAATGTCCACAGAATCCTTGCTGTGGCATGGCTTAGGCACAGGAATAATGCTTTGATTTGCTTTCTCACCCCTTGCTCCAGCCATGGAATAATAAATCAGCATCAACTCACCTGATCACTATCTGGATGCAAAGGGGTTCAGGACTAAGCCAGAATGATATCTCCATATATAAGTCCTTAAATTTGAGACACATAAATCATAAAATAATTACCAATTACCATTAAGTTTGCTTGTAGGGTGTCCACACCAAAGCTCCCTATTTCCTTAGTACATAGGAAGGACAGCCCCGAGCCAAAAGTAGCAGTGATGGGAATGGTGGTTGAAAACACCCCATAAATAGAAAGCAGAGGTTAATGTACTTCACACTCTGAAGGTTCCTGCCCCCTCAGTCTTTCATCCATTTTTCATCTCCTACAGTTTTGCTTTGCTTGTCACAAGCCCATCTTTCTACTTGCCAATATGTGAATCATCTCATCCCTTCTAGACTAATGGCACATATATATCTAGCACTTTTCCTACAGAAGAAATTCAAGACTACTTCTGAAGACTGAGAGATACTATTCACTTTCTAAATGTGTATGTGCAATTGCTCCTCAATTCAATACGGATTTCATGCAGTACGTTTTTCTATTTGCTGCTATACACAAATTCCAGACAATTTGGACAATTAGAATAAGCTAATGAAACAATTCCTTTGTACATATTAAATATTTACCACTTCTGAGGCTGAAATATGAGGCTCAGATAAGAAAACACGTTAGTTTTAGCCAGGGGAGGAACTGCACCGTGATTAGTGGAAAAAGGGAAGCGATTAGTGTGAGAAAGCTGGGCGAAGCCCAGCCTTGAACAAAGTCTTCACACAGAATTTATGTGCCACAGAAATCCCATGTGATTCTGTACCTGCAATAGGATGGACTTTCAGGTGCATAGTGATTCCTAACAGCTGCATCTGACACCACTTTGACTCCATGCCTCAGTATCAGCCACACTGTCATGTGAGAGGATGGGATCAGAAAGCACACACATTTGTACACACACACTCGCAAGAAGAGTCACTTGCCGTTCTTTAAAATTTGGATTTACTTAATCCAATTCTACAGTAAAAGGTATTGCTTGATGCATGATTGTTGAGTTTGCATTTGCAAAATGTGAGTAGTAAATCAAAAAGTGGTGATCTTTTTCTGCCAAAGAGGGAGAACCTCCTGGTATTCAGGTAACATGGCTGATGAGTTGCAGCATCAATAGCCAGGAGACAGTTCAGAGATATTCTTCTCAGTTTTCCCTTTGATCCTTTTCTTGCAGAGGCCATTACTATCCTTGTAGCTTATTGTTAACACAGAATCACAGAATGATACAGGGTTGGAAGGAACCTCTGGAGATCATCTAGTCCAATACCCCAGCCAGGTTATTTCTATAATCTTTTCACCGCACACCAGATGTTTTGCATAAGCTGTATACATGTTCTTCTTTCTGTTGATTGTGCCCTAAAAACAATCTTCCCTTGTTGCCAAGAATGAATTTCCATAGTGATCAGTAGCTGACTGTTTGCAGATAGCTCTGGACCCTCAAGCATCTTCCTGAGCTTCTGCTACAGAACTCTCCTGCTCTCTTCCTGTGGGACCACTTTCTCTGTGGCACATTGTCTTTTACAGTAGGTCTTACGTTTGCTACAAAACACTAGAAAATGCTTGATCATATGCAGAAGTGTATGGGATGGGTTTGCTGGACTCTTCTATGCAGCAGCATATGACATAGTTGCTGGTAAGAGCAGAAGATTGTGCTCTTGAGGTCCCATCCAAGTCTATTCCTTTCACATAAATAACTATACATTGTGTGCCTCTATAAATAATTTTTACCTATAGTTTCCCTGAAAGTAGGGTTTTCCTGTGATATTTATCTATGCCCCTGATAGATGGAGCAGCTGACTACTGCTCCAAGGTCTTAATGCCAGCTTTGTAGGTCATATCTCTACCAGACGGCAGCAAACAAGACACCATATGAAGTTGATATTAGGAACTGACAAAAATCTGATGAAAAAGTTTGTTAAACTTCCTCAACTACATTTGCACATCTATTTGAATAAATAGCTAATGGCTAGTTAATGGTCCAGTAACCAAAAGAATAAAAAGCCCATCTTTAAAGGCTCGTTAGAGAAGAAAATATCTCATCAGATGAAGCTTTGAGGCAGTGCTATTATTGTCCTTTCTAGAACTCTGAAACACTTTATCAGGCTAAGCTTATCAATGTGTCTCTGCTTCCACCATTAAACAGGCAAATAAATCAACATTTTCTTTTTACATTTTTCCCTGAGGTCCAATGATTGCTGTTGCTGTTGAACTGATTCACTGGAGCAAAACATTAGCAAAAATGATTCTGTGCTCTCAGCTTTATCTTTTCTTCCTGAGAGCAGAAGAATTTGCAAGTGTTAATAGGACATGCAGCTTGCACGTTGTAGGATAACACACACCAATGAACACTGATGATGCTGCGAAAGGTGACGTGCTACCTTTGTAGCTGGTGTGTGACACACATGAATAACCTTAAAAATCCATGAGTTCTTATTCTTTATCTCACTATCTTTTTACTGAAATTCATTGTTGTGCATAGCCCACTTTCACCTTTAAATTAACTGACTCGGCATTTTGTCATTCATGAGATATAATTTATGGAATAATGACTTCACCTGTCATTTTGGTAGAAGTATATTTCTAGCCATCACATTATGACATGGAAATAAGCGAAAAGAAAATCCAGGCTCAAATCTCTGCAAAGTGGGGCAAATCACATTTAATGCATGTGGTGGGCCTTACTGAAAGCATTAGTTTGATGATTTCTCCATCAGTGGCCAAAACTTAACCCAGACACCTCTCATATCCTCTTTGACACAACTCGCTTTGTAATCGAGTCACTGGAGAGTTATTGATGGAGGAAGATACCCACCTTCCTGAGAGCATCTCGCTTTATCTAGAGCCCACTTTTGGAGGGTCTATTTATCCCCACTGACTACAGGAGCACTTTAAGAAAACTACACTCCCAATCTAGAAACCCAAATTAAGTTAAGATAAAGAAATGTAGGCCAATTTTTTCATGCTCATGTTATATTCACAGAGAAAACTGAATCTCACACCATAAGATGTCTGAAACATTTACATTTCCAGCTGAATTCCAATTCTTGTCTTCCACCAATGTTATGTCAGATGTGCCAAATACTATAACTGAGCTGCATAATATGTTTGCACATAAAAGTTGCTCTGTGTGCTCCACCATAGAGTTGTTTCTTTATTCCAAGTCTGAAGCATTCTACAACTCCTTTTTTTCCCACAAAGGTTCAATAAATTTGAGCTTCAGTTAATTCAAAAAGATGTTCTCCTTAGAATTCACTATTTATGGTTTTATTTTCCTACTGGAAATACAATTTCATTTTGCAAATTACCTCATTATTAGCAATTTGTAAGGTGATTGCTGAGTGTTTTCACTAGCTTTGTGACAAAAATAATAGCATAGAGTCACAAGATTTGTACGAAGAGGCAATACCTTTATTAGACTGCCCACATATCTGGAAAAAAGCGAGAAGCTTTTGGAATAACATCTCTTTGCCATATCTTGTCTTGATCCTGATCAGACCTTGTGTTCCTAAACCATATAGCTTTAAAGAAATGAAGAAAAAGCTCTCAGCAATCACTCTGCAAATGGATAATAATGAGGCTGTTTGCAAAGTGAAATTGTGTTTCCAGCAGGAAATAAAAAAACCTGATATACTGAAGTCCAAGCAGAGCTGTACCTTCAAAATAATTGAAGGTCAAATTTATTGAGGAATTTTTCCAATGACCTAATTAAGTGACCTTGTGACTGAAAGCTTTTGCACTCCTTCCTTCCATAGACTAGTCTAATAAAAAATACTGCCTTTCTTTTGAGCTTGAAAGTTCTTGAATCTTAGACCATCACAGGTACAATATTACTACTATTAGTATTGCATTATAATAATTAAATCTATGTCAGCCTGCCTGAATTGGGAGTGCCTTCATATCAGGCCAATTAGGAAATAACAGCCAGAGGGTCTATTTCAAGGTTCATTTGGTTCTGATCTCTAAGGGCAAGCTATCTAACTAAATTATTCAGAGGACTGTCTGGAAACACCTCTCTAATCCTCAAGTCCCCACAGAGGAAAGAATGTTTTAACCAACTTCCTTTAATATCTTGATAACTGTGTTTATTTGTATTTTCTTCAGGCTGACAAAGAAGGACAAAAAATATTATTAGGTATTCAACACTTCCTTAGCCATCAGCTACTATATGCAATCTGGGGGTGGAATTAGCACATCATGGAATGGTACCTCCAAAAAGAGAAAGGTTCACGCCTTTGTGAAAATACCGAGTTACTAACTTAGTCCAAAAATGAATTTGAGCAGGATTAAAACACAGCTTCAACTTCCTTCAGCTGCACCCTAGACAGATCGAGAAGAGAGGGTTAAGGCATAGCCCCAGTCCTTAAATAAGAATATCCCTCATCCAGAAGTCCAAATCAGACAAACAAAGCTCAGAACACCAGGACTGGCAGAAAGTCACAACCAAAATCTCAAGCTCTGAAAACAATTTTAATGTTCAGCAACTAGCAGATAGCTCCCTAAAGAACTCATTTTTTAATCAGACTATAACACTTCAAGAGATATCAAAGGCCAGTCCAGAACTTACAGTTCCGGCTCCCATGGTTTTGTGTTGTCACCCTAACAGTGGCCATAATTCTCAATAACAGGATTGGGTTCCCCTTGCTTCTGTTTACAAAATAACTGGTTGGCCTGAGGGAAGAGTTAGACAGTTTAAAGTCATGGTTTAATTTCTTTTGTAATTGCAAGTTAATTGCTAGCATAAATTACCTTGCATGCATTTTGCCTCTTGTGCCTGCCATTTCCTTAAGTGCATAATCTTAAATTAAAAGAATGGTATCAATGGAAAGGCATTGCTATGTTGGAACCTCACAAATCATTCATATCAATTATTAGCCTAGCAGACTTATTAAAAAAAAAAAAAAGAAAACCACCTTGGGTGCTTTTACATTAATGTTTGATTTATTTTAAAGTTGGACTAATGCAACCTTAACCAAAAAATTTAAGAAATTTTCTTAATTTCAGGGGATATATTTTGTATTTTTAAGGAGAAATACAACTGCTAAACATTTACATGCTTTCTGCCTCCCACATCTCAGAACCCAAATCCTCTAAGAAAACATAAATTCCCTTTTTAGTTCCTTAAATTTCCTTTAAAAAATAAGAGTGATTTCATAATTTCCTTGATGAAGAGAAAGGAAATATATTTCCTTGATGTACCTTAGCACATAGTTCATTCTCCCCGAGTCCTAAAGACCCACGTATGCCCAATGGCCACAGAAGCAAGGGGACAACACACACCTCAAAAGGTAAAACACTGTGCTCAAGGCAAGCCTTTCACAGGAAAGGCATCTGGGGAGTTCTGTGTTCAGCCAAGCTGAGGAGAATGACAAGCTGGATGAATTCTTCTAGTCTTTTGGATCCTTCTTAGCTTACTTTGCCAGTGTCCACATGATTTTTCTCCTGGACTGCTCTCTCCAACAGCCTCCGCGGCAGCCTGCGCAGACAGCTTGCAAGAGAAAACTCTTTGCAGGTACCTTGCTTGTAGAAGTTGCTGTCACTTGGTGCTCCAGCTGTGAGCCTTTCCATTCCCGCCACCTGGGTGATAATAATCTCACCTCAGTTCAGACACCTCTGTTGAAGATGGATCTTAGCTAGTCACTCCTGTTGTGGTCAGCAGAAAAGAAACAGGTACAGTTCATCTGAGCTATCCTAGATAGCTACTAAGGTGAACCCTAGAAATATCGATTCTATTTTGTAGCACAGGAGTTTGGGATAACTAATTCATCTGCAAATACCCATGTGACAGACCTTTGCGACTGGGTATGGGGAAATGTCACTGTCTCTGACAACTGCAAACCCTGTGAGGGTCTGTGACTCATGCTGAAATTCCCTACAGAAAAATTCTATTTTCTAACCTGAGAGAGGAGCCACAGATCTGCATGGAAAACCTGTACACGTAGATAGGAAAATTAGATTAGTAGAAGACTAATCAGGGATGGTCGTAATGAGGTGTGACCTCATGCCTCTCTCACAAAATAGCCTTACACCACTGAAGATTCTACACATTTACATGTTCCAGACCTCCCCATCATGTCTTAACCAAACTGTTTTCAAGTAAAGTTGAGCCTAGGGATAAGATGTTGACAGGTTTGCCCATGTTTCTTGAATGAGAAGAACACTGCATATGACCCAAACACATCCAGAAGCAGCGGTAAAGCGTTTAACAGTGACTACTTGTCTCTGTGAAAGCTGGTACTTTAAGCTCATTCATTATTTATTAATTGTGGGGAGGTGCAATCTAGTGACACTTCACTCTGAGCATTCGCTATACTAACTTTTAAATTGCCAGATTTCAGTGTCCCTTCTGCCAACCAGGTGTGAAACCAGATGCGTTGTGCTGTGATAAAAAGGAAAGTGGGTGCATCAGGTCTGCATTACCCAGTCTGAATATTTAGCCAAGCAGAAATAAGTCACTTTGACCTCAACAAACCAAAAATAAAAGAATATTAAAAGATAAATGCATTATTAGGGTCCTGTGTGATACTTTTCAAGATGAGGCATCATACATGCAGATGAGCCTGTTGGACAAACACACCATATCCTGTTGTTATATTATTATCAAGGCTCTTCCTTACAGTGTTTTCATAAGCCATTGCCCAGGATATGTTACAGGAAGGAGTAGGGGACATTAAAAATAACTATATTTTTTCTGTTATATAAACAAATGTCTTGTTTTTCAGCCTTAAATCATGAGTTCAGAGTTTTTGCAGCACCATCTAGTGAGACTAAAGAGGTTTTACTCAACTATTTAGAAACCCCAGCCTGTTCCTTCTTTATGCTTGCATTTCTTTTTAATCATCTTCTCCTTATATCTATTGTCTGAAAGTCTTTGGGGCCAACAAGCTGTTGAAGAAGGTGCCTTTGGTGCACACAATAGTCCTTTTTATGCTTTTTCTGAACAGCATGAAATCCCTCAGCTTTGCAAACTGCCAAGCAGAAAAACTGCAGAGCTTTCATCAAGCCTTGTTATTAATGAATTGCCTCCTAGCTAGTGAGCTGTGACTCTGATCTGCACCTTGTTTTGAAAGAATACAGCCTGCAAGCCAAGAACAGATGCGTGTTTTATTGGATATGAAGGATGTTCTCAAATGTAGACATACCTGTCAACATTCCTACCAGGAAGTGTTACTGATGATATTTTCTATAAGACAACATCTATACACTCAGCTCTGTGCCAGACACATGCAAGACTCTGTATGCAAAATATCCTTCCTGGCCCAAGGATGTTGCTGGCAAACAAAATTCATCCTGATTCCAAGCCAGTTAAGATGACACTCATCTTTTCCTAGGCTGCCCTGCCTAAGTTTCTCTTTGCCTAATTAGGATTAAAACTGCTTTATTTTCTTCAACTACTCATCCCTGATTAAAAAATCCTGAAGTACTTTCACCCAACTGAGCCAGTGTGCAGAATCAGAAATATTCCAAAAACGATTTCCCATACAACCTCTTAAAATAATATTTTTGATCAATAAGAAAAATCTCCCTCATCAGAATGTTTTTCCTGAATTCTTTCACATCACCAAGAGCTGTACATCACTGACATCAAAAATGCTAAAGATTTCAAAATGAAAGCAGCTCATCTGCTTCTAACAGCACATATGCACATACTATTAACTTCTGTGATGGTTGGAAGAGATTATCCTACTGTGGTAAGATGGACACAAAATTACATAATACACAATATAAAAGCTATGATGGAATTTTTTGTTCTTATCCATATCTGCAACTAACAGAGTCATAAAACTATGCAGTCTTTCCTCTCTCATTTGAAGCTGAAGGAGTTTGTCCTTCACTTACACAGCAGCATCTTCTCCTCTAATAGGATTTCTTCAGTGAGCTGACAGAGTCGAGCAACCAGCACAGGTTTCTTTCTTCTGCTCTATGTGTACCTGAGTGTTTCTCCTGTTCTTACAAATATCCCTGCTGTTGAATCTTCATTGCTGAACCAATGGGTAATGATTAATGGAGTAGGTTCAAGCTGGAAGCCAG